>JAQMCX010000026.1:682843-762830 GCA_029814765.1 Acanthurus leucopareius
CGCCAATATTTTCACTTTTACTGCAAATGAATATCGGCTCCAAATATCAGTTATCGGCCTCCTTGACTACTAATAATCAGTATCGGTATCGGCCCTGAAAAAACCATATCGGTCTATTTAGAATAAAAATAATATAAAAATATTGTCCACCTGGCATTACTGTGAACATGTAGGGTTTTTCTATTAGCACTTTTGCCACGTCGAGTAAAACCATGCCGTACTGATTTGTGTTTCATTAGCAGTTTTAACACATCAATCCGTGTATGAAAGTGACCATCTCCAGAGTCAGGCCAAACAACCTGCTTCCCTTTAAACAAGAGTGTGTTGCTAGACTCAACTCATGTCTGCAGAGAGAAAGCGTTTATAAAAGTCTCTGTATGTTCAGCTCTTAGTACTCTAGTACATTCTAAATGAATCCTCTGTGGTTAGATGTTTAGTTTCTCTCCTGAATCCCTGTTTGTTCTTCGAGATACCTACTCTCATTCTCTCTCTTTGTGCTGCTTCATAAGAAAAGGTCTGAAAAAAGAAAACTCTTGAGAAACTACTGAGAAGATTCTTTAGCATATGAGGCGCTTTTATTACCAAATAAGCAGAGTTCTGGTGGCTATTTTGCAACAAAACAAGTCTATTAATACCACAATAAGGAAGAGTAGAAGTAGGATCAGATCAAGAGCTGCAGACAACAGGTTCTTATTGCAACTCTGAAAACAGCCCAACTCCAACAAGTAAACACAGTCCATGACCTCTGATGGAAAAATACTGTCAGCAAAAAAAAAAGATAATCTCAAGACAGCAACAGTTTGACAGACCTTCAACGGTGTGGCCCTGTCTTAACGGTATGCAAATCCATAACATGCTGAAAGCACAGAGTCAAATTGAATAAAGCAGAGCTGGCACACGTGCGTTGATAAGGCCTAAAAGTCCTTATGCCACAGCTTTCAGCTGGACTGTTTTGATGATATCAAAATGATGCATTTTTTGTTTCACCAATTCAATGTCATATTTTCAAGCAAATAGTCCTACAACATTGAAAGAATTTTGTCTGCTGTAATGGAACAAAGTTCAATGCATTTAGTGACAATTTCATTTTATAAGTGATTCTGCATACATTTGTTTCATGAGAACTTTGAGGCCAAAAACTTGGACGTTTTGTGTACTTCTGATCCAGGACTCTTCTGATGTTTTTTCGCCCCTTGGTTAGGAATGCAAGAAATCTTAATGCTACAGGGTACAATGACATTGACAACAGTGTTCTTGTAACTCTGCTCATCTCTTTGAAGAATGCCTTATTCTGTATGTTCATGCACAAACAGGATCCATAAATAGATGTTTGTTCCCTTGTTTAGTGTAAAGGAACTCCACCAGCCTGCACATAGTTGTGACATCAACCTTATGCAACATGGTCAGGATGAACAAGAACAACTGTGAGCCAAACATTGTCACCCAACATCAGCACTTGATCTCACTAATAAAAATCTAATGGTAAATCCCTGCAGCAAAGTACCAAGTCTTTCCAGAAGAGTGGAGGTGGTTAGAATAACAACCAGGGTTTGGAATGATATTATCAACAATTTTGTATAACAGTAATGTTTGTGTCCTCACACTTCGGCCAAATGTCCATAAACATTTGTCATTCTGTGTATACAAATATTATAGTATTTTTATGATACTATTTATTGGGTGATGTTAATTTCAACTTTATCACCCGATTCTGATGGCTTACCTTTTGTGCCGGGCTGACAGCAGGTCTGGACATGGTCTTGCGCGCTCTGTGTATCGTGACAGGTGCTGGAGCCGGTGCAGGAGGTGATGCTGTGCCATTTTTAGTGTCTGCTGTCCCTTGTCTCGATGTAGTCCCTGTGCTGGGATCAGTCCTTAGTGCACCTGAACTCTGTGTGCACCCAGAGGCAGGGAGTGGTATGGCCGCATGTCCCCCTGATGGTGAGCCCGAAGGCAACCAGTTAGTCCTGTGAGGGGAAACTCCCAAACTTGGGGTTGCAGCAGATCCGCCGTCCTGCTGCTGCTTAGTGAGGATTAATCCATTGCTTCCTGTAATCGAACCGTGTGGTGGCTCCGTGTCTGACGTGCCATTTTCGTTTACCAACAGTAGAGTCTTGTTGTTGCCTGTTGCAGAGGCATGTATTGGGCTCTTGCCCCTTGTGTCGTCCGATTCTGTGCCGTTTAGCATGGCCTCTGCTGCTGGGGAAGAGGCCAGTCTGGCTGCTACCTCCTTGTCTCCATCTATGAAGAAAAAAAACCCCAAAACAAATAAATAAGGCGAACTATGGCCATAGGCCTTTTTCACAGAATAAGTGCTTTTAAATTAAATTTGATTAATACCTGGCTTTTCCTCTTGGTTGCTTGCTGCAATTAAATCCTCTTTCTTTGTGGAGGCACCCTTATCCAAGCTGCCCTTGGCTAGACCAGCAGGCTGTTGAAATAAAGAAAACATATCAGGCAAAATCTAACTTAGAGGTCAAGCTCAGAGGAGCATCTTTATTGTGCTTATTTTGTCTGACCAACATATCCAAACCTAGAGATACTGGATTTACAATATCAACACAGAAATGACTACCTGGTTGATTTGATAATTTAACTAACAGAGAGTTAATTGCCGGCTATTTTCATACATTAAAGACAAAATACACAACTGACTTGTAAAAAACAGTTGACAAAATAGTGAAACTTGTGAAAAGCAGCAAAGTGTTTGGCAGTTTGACTAGCACATCTGAATCAGATTTGATTTATTCTCTATCGAGAGACTTTCCAACTAATTTACAAATTTCTGATGTGTAAAATCTCCAGGTTTAAGCAAGAGTGTGTGTTGCAGTGAAAGTACTCAGTGCTATGTAAGAATCTCTTTGTTGTGCTTTTCAGTAAAGTGTCTTTGTCAGATCCAAAAACTAAAAAGTAAGCCAAGAGAATGAGGGCAAATCCCATGCACACTTATTGGCTGTCTTCTCCCTTTCTATGCTATAGCATACCAGTGGAGCTGTGTGATGAACCGCAGGAGCTTCAAAAGAAATTTCAACCACCCACAGACCGTCTTTATCTCTCACAGGAGGAAGCAGTAGAAGAGGCAACACCAGGAAGTTTAAACCTGTCTCTTCACTCCTGAGCAGGCTGCCAAACTTATGCTCACTCTAGGAAAATGGTTCCCAAAAGAAACAAGAGAGGCCCAAGAGAAAAAACATCAGGACACTCTTCAAACTTAGATGAATTTTTAGATCAAATGTCAAAGGGAGGTGGTCCTTGATCTGTTTGTCCTTGAGGGGCAGCAGACCTAGGACTGAACAAGAAGGCTTACATTCTCTGCAACCTTATAAGAGGCTCATACCAAGCAGAATAAAGGGAGGTAAACAGACAAAAGAGCTTGTAAAATCAGGTAGTGCTGGTCCAATCAGATGACCTGCAGAAAGCAGAGAGCGCTGAAAGCTTAACAGGAACAAACTTATGCAAGCAGTTACATTCTCCTCTCCAAAGGTACTGGCAGTTTAATACACAGATTTAACAGACACTCTGTGTCCACAAAGCAGCATGCCACCAAAGACCTCAACTAAATGAGCCATCAGGACAGATTTCCCAAATCATCCAACGAGCACATGCTCCTCAGACCCTGAGCCAACACGGACACCTTGTCAAACAGCAACAAGGTCAGGCCAAGAGCCAGCCTCTGGTCACAAAAACTGAGGGTGTTTACCAAAGAACATCTAGTCTGGGACAAACCTCTGCAGTCTGATCTTAAGGAAACTAGTGAGCACATGTGAGGCTGAAGAGAAGAAGACCCCTTCAGTTCTCTTTTTATGGATTGAGGAAAGCCAGCAACAAAAAGGGAACACCAGCCTCATTCCTCCCCCTAGTGGTGGAAAGTGGAACATACAGAGTGGAGATGAAAGGAGGAGGGGGGAAGGCAGAGAAGCCTGTCTGCAGATCTCCGCCATTTCGCAACCAGATTGTTTACTGACACAACGTGGCCATTGCAGCTCTTTTCCACTAGATGGGGAACATGAGGGGTTTGGAGGTCTGTGAATAGGGATATGGGGGTTACTAAAAGAAGCTCCAAATGTGAAACCAAGGATCTGAGTGCTGACCAGGAACCTTAAAAAGCACATTATTATAAAGAAAGATTTAAGAATAGACCAAAGCTTCAGCCACGGCTGTAAAAATAGGACTGCAATGGTTCAGAGATCATATTCCAGGTTGGACATTTCTTGTAACTGAAAATAAGATTGGTAATTATTAGAAATAAGCTCTTAATACATTACATCTAATACATCTCATGTTTTAAATATTATAATGCATTAATCATTCACAGTTCCTACTACATCTGACACTGGTATGTGAGTAGGCCTGGATGTTTGCACTGATGTAACCAATCTTAAAATCTACTGCACAAAGCCCTAAGAACAAATAACAGATACCTAAGCTCAGAGCACAAACACATTGCACAATGAGCTTTCACAATGAAATGATAGCGTAAGATGCCAACGCCCAAAAGAAGAAAAATGGAGTGCACAATGGAAGAGCTACCTTTGTGGCCTCCTAAGGTAATGATTTTTGTAATATGATTCTTTTACTTAAAGCAGCAACTACTTGTGAACCTTCATCTATAGGCTTTAAGCAGTCAGAATGAAGAGTGGTTATCTCCTTCTTAGATAGCTAGGTTTAAAAATAAAGTTAAGGCCTAAAGAGGTGAACCTAAACAGATCTAACAAGGAAAAAAAGTAGAGATTGGAGAAAAACACTTAAATCTGTAGAGCGGAAATAATTCTTTGGTTTTCCTGTCATCTTAATCATCTTGCAAAGATCATACAGTTTGCGTATTCTTAAAAGTAAAAAATCACAAACACCAGGCTGCCTGATGGCCTGATGATCTGATATGCTGACCGGGCAATCGCCACAATCCAAATCTGCTTATGACATCTGACTGTCCACTATCTAAACAGGCAAAAATGCCGAACAAAAGAAAAAAACACTAAGCCCTTATGGCTGTTTTGCGTAAAACCCTAAATAAACTCCACAAAAATGACAACAGTTTACCTGTACTGTGACTTACTGTGCAAACTGACAGATAAAGACATACAAGGCCTGCCCCTCCGCCAGAAAGCTGCTCAAAAGTTGAAATCCTGCAGCTGGTAAACATGAAACCACACTCCGCAGCCTGAAGTGCATCATTTGGATTGATAAGCACTCACTGCAGCCTTATGTTCTAGTATATTCCTGATCACACACACTAGACTGCAACATACAGCATATACAGTCCCCAGAGACCTCATTATATACTGAACATGAAGGATACATACAGAGGGGATAAAAGCAAAGGTGTGACAAAATTAAGTTGGACTTCAGATTTAAACAACTACTCTTTGGGTAGCTTCCAGATCTTCAAATAAGATCTTCATGTATTCAGTCACATTATATTCCCCATGCTGTGTATGCTCTAAATACAGCTGTTGTGCTAATCCATGAGGAGCTCCCTTCAACAACAGGATCCAACATGACACACTTAAATCTCTCAATGATAAAGCACCACTGCTACCAAAAAAAAAAAAGCTTTGCTTCACGAGACTAAATCCTAGGTTTCATAAGTGAAGAGCTATCAGTTGCTGATAAATGCAGCTTTCTTAATGAGAAACCATCTCATCAGAAGACAGCAAAGGCTCAAATCAATTGATTGTAACTTTACTAGAGCTAAAATAAACTGAGAAGCAAGACTATGCATCTCCTCAGACTATTCAAAGCCAACCAAGGGTGAAGAGCATAAAGCTAACATGTCTTGTTCCCTTGTGTGCCTCCAGGAAGCATCATACCTGCTTTCTTCTCATGGCCTCCATTGAGAAGAAGAAGGCGTCAGAGAGGGAGTGTGTGTGAGAGGGAGAGAGGGAGAGGGAAGAGGGAGGACAGATAGAGGGAGAGAGAACGAGAATGTGTCGAACAGATTGTTCCTCTTTCCCTTTTCTTTCCCCGCATGCACATTCACCTCGTTGGTCATGTGACCTGGTGGCTCCCTCTGTCGGTCCTCCTCTTCAGAGGGTCTCCACAGAGCATGCTCAGTCAGCCCAAACTGTAACACCACTCCATTTCTGTAAACTGGAAGACCTCATTGCCACTGGAGTTATCCACTGGAACAGACTCGCCTTACAAATACTGAACCCCCAATAAGACACCTAATGAGAGTGGAGCACTACATGTAGAAATCAGCATTTCTACATGTAACATACAGTAACATACACTTCACTTCATATTTATGTCTTTGGAAAACAAGCCAGAGTCACTCACTCATTTGCTTTCATTATTTCTGTGGTGTATTTCTACTACTGCCACTTCCTTCTACAATCATTAAGTACAATCTTTTTTGTTGTTGCTGCTGGGGAAAGATGTTTGTATACTCTGTGTGTATGCATAGGCTTTATAAAGCACAAACAGAAAAAGGGGGGCAAAAAGGTAGAGGTATAAGAGTAAAAGCACTAGAACAAAAGCGGATATCGGTGCAGAGCCAGGGTGGGGAGCCAAACATTTTCAATCCAGGACATCAGGCCATATCCAAACCTCTCAACAGGAGAGTCTTTTTTCTCCATTGGGCCTCAGGCCAGTGAAGACAGCAAAACACAACACTGCCAGGTCATGCAACAGATAATAAGTCACAGAAATGAAGTAATAGACCGATTTGCCATTATTCCAGGTCATATTCCAAAAGCAACAACTACAAAACCAGAACAGATATGCATTAGTGTACTGTTGCGTTCAGTACAAAGGGAATCTTTACAAAGACTTTCTAATATTGTACTGTATGTGGTGTCTTTGATTCTTAACTAGGACAACAAGTACTTTTGTAAAAATAATAAAAATCTTACAACATGGTTTCTTTCTTCTTTCCTCTTATTTCCTGAAGTCAGGACAAGTGAATGTTTGGCATTTTTGCTTAACGGATGACTTAATCAATTAAATTATACCCAAAAAGACAAAAGCTTGTTACTTTGCAAAGTTAAGTATTTTCTCCTGAAGTAACATTTGAGTCATGTGGGAACGTTGATTCAGAAATGTTGGTGGCTTCTCCTGTTTCAAAACTGAACAATGACAATCAACCCTGCTCTGCCACACAGGCTCAGGTTATTGAAGCCTCAACAATTAAGTCAGGGAGATAAGTCCTTCTCTCCAAAACATGGCAGAGTTGTAAGAAAGTAATGTTACAGAAAGTCAAACACATACCCATACAAGAGAGGTGAAAAGCCAATATGATATGTTAAGAAACATTTTAAGCAGAGCTTTACAAAGTTACTAATAAGCCATGCTACACCCTCAGACACTAGTGGAGGCCATCTATCAGCAAAGAGCACATTAAATTAAGTTCGATATTAACAACAAAAAATCCTCATATTGTATACAGGAAAATCTACAGCCTGAAACACTAAAATATGAAATTCATTTAAACAATAGCATAACAAATGTTTGTGCAGATTTGAGCCTCTATTTTAACTCAAAGTTAATGTTAATTTCTCTATGCAATATTTTAAAAAGTTTAAATGTATCACCATTGAGCAGATTTAAACTCAACAATTTATTTGCCTCATGGATTTTGCAATGTCGCAATCACAACTATTAACATAAATTCAGCAAATCCTGTAAATTCAGTGCTACTTGCAATTTGACCAGTCACCACAATTTTCATGCAAATTTGACCAATCATCGTAAATTTCCATAAAATGTAGAGTCATGCGTCAGTAAACTCACTTCCTTGCTTTGTTTAGAAGACGCAGGAAACGTGCAATACCAAAGTCTTACATTTGCCTATAAAAATAACCACAAAAGACCGTAAAAAACAGTATCTAGGTGTTCTTTATGAAAGCGAGGGTAAACTGTTTTGCCAAGCATGGAATATAATGGTTGAACATAAAAGGAAATCGACCACCGACAAAAAGTTTGCCACCGCAAAAGATATGGCGAATAGCTAAAACGTAGGGAGGTTAGTCCCAACAAGAAAAGCTGAAAAACTGGTGAAATCAGGTGGTTTCAGGCGCAACAATCACAAAAAAAAGGCTTGCAAAATCCTGGAGGGACTGAATAGGGCCTTGTGTGTAGCCATGCCAACAGCCCTGGACTCTTTGTAGAGCTGTTAAGGCATCCTAGCTGCATGGCTCTATAAATTACAATGTCAGTTGGTCTGTTGGTCCACAACTTTTGGTCCATCCTGACATATCTCAGCAACTTTTGGACTGGATTGCCATGACACCTCCAAAAAAACTTTCATGGTCCCCAGATAACCCACCCTTTGACCATATGAGCACAATTGATTGTCACATATTTGGCAGAGATGTGCAGTGTCTGAAAATTCAAATAACTTTGGTAATCCCCTGAATTTACACAACTGCCAATGCAAGTGTGATATTTCCTAGAGAAGCCTCAGAAGCAGTTGCTCGGATCAGTTATCTAAATTAATTTTATGTTTTTGGTAGTGATGCACCAAACATCATCACATCATTGGCATTGGCTAATAAAGGCTTTTAAATTAAGTGTAAATGTTGAACCGAAATGAACATTTCTGGGGATATGGCAGGACAATAAGAGGACACTTTAGTTATGAATAGAGTAATATTCTTTGCCCTCAGAATTTTCAGAAGGCCTCGCCCCTACACACACATGGAGTAGGGCAGAGGATAGCTACATAAGTTAGTGCGGCTAGTGACTCTATTAGGTAATCAGTCTGCCTGGTTGGGGAGCTCAGAGCATCATGTAAGTGTTGCTGTTTACACCCTGGGCTATGGCACTGGGCTCATCAGCCTCCCAGCGAACACAGCTGAACCGCGACTGACCATAGCATCTGATACCGACTGAGGCCGGTATGACGACAAGGATTACAGTACTGAAGCGATTTTATACTGAGTCCCACCAGGACCGTGACATTGCCAACTTACAGCTTTCATTTGACATGATAAGTAGGGAAAAAAGGATTGGGAGAAGATTGAGATGATGGTTGGGTGTCAGCAGCAGGAATTTTCACATCCAATTCTGAAATATAGAGTTTATTTTTACCAAATGATAATGTTTGTTGAAAGAGTAGAAAGACAAAAACATGTACCACGTAAACATGTACCATGTGTTAACAAAGGCAATTCAGCTTAAGAGCAGACGTTAGGCGACATCAGTAAACACCAGCCAACCGCTGCATCGCCTCCTGTGTTTTAGCCAGTCGGGGCAAAGAGCAGCCCCTGCACACACCAAGGCGACAAAGGTCGACCACCAACTGGCATGTACGTCCCGCGCCTGCATGAGAGATAAACCCTCCATACCAGCAGGCAGCGGTAGTCTGTATTTGTTGTTCAAAAAAGGGGAACCGGCAGACTGTGGAAAAACAAAGTGTGTCCCATTTTCATTCCAATTTTGACCAGTATCAATTCTCAGCAGTGCAGACAGATTAATTGACAATTTAACTGAACTCATGATGAATATCCTATTATTACGTTTAAGGTGCTGGTGTGAAAGAATGAGGAGAGCCCTCTTCTTCACTACTTTATCATTTACATTAGTCACTTCTGTTTCTTTGCTCGTGCTATGATTCACTAGCGAACCGCCAATCAGAGTGTTCATTTTTCCCAACGGTCGACACCAATCCAACATGTTTTATTGGCCGAAAACCCACAGACTGGGGTCCGACTAGTGCCAACTAGACGATGCTCTCTGATGGCCTGACAATGGGCAACGGCCGACCGTTGGCTTGGTGTGTACCAACCCTAAGACAGAATTGCCAGGGTTAGCTGTTTAGTATGCTAACTAAGTTGATAAGTAGATATCCAAGCAACACAATACATGGAGGTTTTTAACATGACATCGGAGCTGTTATTTCTTGACATTCTCACCTACAAAGCTCTGATTCGTTTCCTTTTCCTTCCTTTCAGTAGGCACAATACCACTTAATGCAGAACAAATGAGAGATGTGGGCAGCAAATTAGAGAGCAGATCCATGCGTCAGATAAAGCAACACTTCCCATGATAATCTTACTGTTAAGAATAGATAGGAATCCCTTTTTTATTTGGCAAAAAACAAACTCGAAGTTCTCAAATGTTAAATGTTGTGACCCTTATGCTAATTGATGATCCAACCATTTATTGGTGATTGAAAGGATGATCTGGTTAGTTTAGTTTAGTTTTTCCTACACCAGTTTTCAGGCAATTTTAATTAACTTATAACCAGAACTAAGATGCTGTACAAATAATCTCTAGAATTTGCCCTCCACTCTGCTTTTACAGATTTTTCTTTTGGCGCTGGATGACCACCTGCTGATCACTGATCATCAGCACAAATGATAAGTGAATTTAAATACTTATTTACTAACCAGTTTATCATTGTTGTTCTTGCTCTATGCACCATAGAGGTAATTATGGAACTTTCCAGATATTGATTTGGCTTATGACATTGAAGAGATGTTAATCTCAAATAGAACACAATGCTGTGATATTGTCGCACCAACCACTGGCACAGGCACACAGATTTCGACATAGCTTGTAGATAGGCTGGGTAATAAAAATTAGGCTTGGCATTTCCAGGTAAACTTTTGGTAAAATCCAGGCAATAACTGCCATTACTGTGAGTGTGTCATTACTGTGTGTGTAAGTCTGAACATCAGTTTTGACATCAATGTCTAGGAAATTGGGAGGAACCTGAGCGGTTTTCAGCTGCTTTAACAGTAACTGAAAATGTCAGCTTTGGAAATAAACTATCTGGGAAACACACAAACTCTTACTTCATGAAGAGCGCCAGTGTTTGACACCGTAGGCCATAGGCAGGCTACACACTGTGCAGTTTAACAATCTAATAAGTTAACACCAAGCTACTCTTTATGAAATGAATCTAATACACTTGGAGGAGACATGAAGTTTGCTGTGTGCAGACTGCACAATGAATAGCAGCCTATGACATACATGAATCAATCTCAGTGCTTAAAAACAAAACATCGTCAGTGTGCGCCATCCATCTATGCGGCTACTCTAGAGCAAGATAAAGAAGCTTAGCATGAATGGAGCCTTTGCCCTTGCTGCATTTACATGTTTAGAGAAAAATCTACAGCTCAAGTCGCTGAGTTGCAGCAAACCGTCTGTCTGTTTGGGTTTAGCACCAGTGTCACACTGATCGTCATTTCATATTGCATCTCTGTTGGTTGGTTACTTGACATAGGTCGCAGCAGCAGTCACGTGGACAGTCATCCCAAATTCCTAACATTGTCAGACTTTTATCACAGGCTATCTTTGCTTGCAACCCTGTGAGAAAGGTCATCCTACAACCTGTCTCACAGTGAGACGTTGGACCTCCGTATTAGAGCAAAGACAAAAGGTATCACCACGTTTCTCTAACAATGATTATTTTTCATTCTGGATGGCCAAAAATCGTGTTTGGCTAAATAAAGACGGCTACTTACATAGAGCACTTAACCAGACAACAACTTAATCTAATGTTGGTCATTCATCACAGTGCTTAAAGATTTATGGCAATTAGTGACCGCTAACATGACCTACACCATTTCACAAAAGCCATGGTCAGTGCCATGTAAAATTTAAGAAGCTGCTATGTGATTTCTCTGTGCACTGCTCATTGCTCATAAGAAAAAAAGAGGAGAGATAAAAAGACACAAGCACAGACACATTTTCATCTTGCATATCAGGTTGGTAGAATTCAATTAACAGAACATACCGGTGATTATGTATGTTTTACTTGCTTAAAGACTGTAAAGCACTGTATACCATAAAATGTACTCATGCTGTTAGTCCACTGAATTAAAACATAAAAAATAACTGGCAGTTAGGCTACCTGGCCTTGATTATAACAAAGACAGACATAACACAGTGCAGGTCTTTTTAGATTAATTGGGCTAAAAATGGGCTTACTTTCTTTGCACAGTCAGTGTTGGCTGAATGTTTCATAAGGGTGTGCAGTTTGCGTAGGTTGCGCAGAAGCACTTGCCTTCATTAAAGATGAACTCAAGATAAGTCTAGTGGGCGCACGCAGAACACTGTGCAGCTCTGTGCCCTTTCAGCTCAGTTATGCCCTTTCTTTCAGCATAACGAGGTGAAACTATGACCTTATAAATATAATAATAGCACAATAGCATACCAAGGTCAGTTTTGGAATCTGTCAATTCATTGAGAACTGTAGAAGAAGAGAATTTCGATTCTTGTGATTTCATAGCAGTGATTTTCACCCCAACCCTTGTGATCAAGCACACTGCATCGTATCAATCTTGGCAGATAATGCAAGACTTTTTAATAAATAAATGGTACATTTCTTCTATGTGCCTTTTTTTTGCATTAAATGCAAATTATTTTTTTTATTTTTTTTTTATTTGCATAAAATAATTATGTGTTTGTTGTGTTTGTTTGTAACACAGTCATGTGACATCAGCATCATACAATTCTAGATGAGTGATATTTGTCACAAGGCTACTAATGGTCATTTCAGCTCAGCCATATACTTCTACCACAGGAGCTCAAAGCTCTGCTTGACATTCAGCAAAACTTCTTCTGCTGTGTCTCAAGTCTGAATGCACACACAGACTGAATGCTGACTAAAAACCCTTTTATTCACACTTGTGCACCCTTTTACACCATCCCATCACTAAATTAGAAACACCTGTTTGATGTAATGCAAAGTTAGCTTTACAGACACCCTTTAATCAATACTAACTTATCTTAGGCTCAAATATATAGTTTATTTTATCTGAAAATGATAATAATTGGCTTGATATAATGTGCCATCTGCACAGCGAAGTGTTCTAGCCAACTGCTATTTTTCTTAACAATGCAAATGAGGTCTGTTCGGACTAGGGCTGTCACACAGGAAGTAACATGGTTCCACTTCCTTTGTAATTTGAAGCAGTCAGTCAACACAACCTTGATAGTTATAACTTAAAATGATGAGGTCTGTGAGTTTCAAGCACGTGGTTTCAGGAAAGACGTCTACCTGTTTAGTGTGTTAAAGGTCAGTTTTCAGTGCCTTGAGAAAAATAAAAAAATTACCTCTTGTTTTAGGAGAAAGGCAGAAATTCAGCATTTTAACTGACAAAACCAAAAGTGTCTGTATGGCTAGATGCTACTAAAGATGAATAAAAGAATTTTTGGGGTTTTTTTTATTAAGGTGAACTGATCTTGTAAGGCCACTCGTTGCACCTCAAAGGCACCAACTTATCACATAAGACGCAGTCAGGAGTTCAAATATATGAGACTACAAAGTTCAATGCCCCATTCTGTAATGCTTTTATTTGCAACAAATGAAGATACTCTCAGCACCGTTGAGCAGATGTCATCTCAACGCTGTTAGAGCGACCTCTGCCGAACAACACTGAATCATATTGCTCACAAAAAGAGAAAGAAACAAAGACTGGATGTCTGATACATTTTTACATTATTCTGTATCATTGTAGTCAAGCGATCGCTTCAACGATTCCATCTTTATTGATCAAGACTTGATTAAGTGACAATGCAACTTGTTACAGACAGCACTTGACCGGTTTCTGCGAACTAAAGCCATGGCAGTAACTGCAGAAAGCCAACAAAGACAAGCCTGCAACAGGGAAAATATTCTTAATAAAATTTTAATGTGAATGTGTAATCATTTAAATGGTAATAACGCAGTTTAAGTTCTGGCGCCATATGTTTACAGTGGGAGGTTGTAAGGAGCTCTGCCAATGTTGCCTTCATTTGACTGCATCAATTATCATATAGCTAGCAGTGAGAGACATAACAGCAATAGGGTACATGGCATTATCAACCGAACATTTGGTCGTATTCTTTCAAAATACAAAGAGAATAGCCTCTCTCATTCAAATACGATGTTAACCTCAACAATTAGTGTTGTGTGGATTTAAGAAAGTGTGCACTGTCTGCTAACTAGCACGACTGCTAGTAGCTAGCTAAAAATCAGCGTACAAATTAGCCACCAGAAATCCGCTGACAGACAATACAGCTAATTCATGAATAAAATCAGCTATAAACTCATGCATATCTTTTCACGGTTTATTCTGAACCGCTAAAAGCTGGACAGTAGCAGGACAGTGACGTGAGCCTGTACCATGTATGACAAGACTCCAAAGAAGAGCCCACAACGCGCCAGGACACATCATTCAGGTTCCGGGGCGCAGCATCTTCCTGCACATTCAACTGCCCTCCGGTCCAGCACAAAAGCAAGACACTCCAGGCTGGCAGCGGGCAATTTCCGACAAAACGACACATCGACAACGACAATTCGCCCGTTTACAGAGGTGTTTCTGGCTGCCGAGGCGGAACATCTTTTCCGAGGTCCAGAAAACAGTGCGAAAGTAGAACAAGCTCGGCGTAGACAAGGCTAAAATACTCACCTCGGGTCCAACCGAAGCCATGGTGCCTGGACGTAAACTCCGCCCACTCGCGATTACGTCACGTTTATTGATGTGCAGACAACGTAATACCACACCTGGGAGTATGATTGTTAATGTTATTGTAATTAATGATTATAATGATTAAAAGAATAAAAAAAAGGAACCCCTTAAAATAGAATACTTTGTAACACAAACTAGAAGACTATAAGACCAAAAAGTAGACTCACTAGATGTTCAATCATTCTATCAAAAGGCATTTAATACGCCTACATAAAGTTACAACAGTAGTATTTTACAAATTTATACTTACAATTCATTTTTCGGATGCAAACATCGCATTCAGAATACAAGGCTAGAATTGGCTGACCTAAACTGACTTGCAGGTTTTTCTTATACAGTAACAGCCTAACTGATGTCCTGAAAGATAAATACTTTGTTAGTTCAGTAATTTTAGTAAACTTAGTCGTAAAATGGGACAATAAAAAACAGAATATATTTTTATTTGCGCAAAACTGCAGATGGACACTTGAAAATTATATAAGCATATAAGATAAAATTCTTAAACCTGGCTGCATAGATTTGTTCCAATTTATCCCAAGAGATAAATCTCAATCCCAAGAGAATTAGTGCAGCTATTAGAAATACTCTAGCCGAAAATGAGCAGAAAAAATGCCTCAAACTGTGTGAAAGTGTCAGCTGTACTCAGAACAAAAGCTCTCCCTTTGACACAAACCATCAACACAAGACAGTAATATCAAAACCAGACTAGATTATAGCTATTTTACTGACAGATTAAAGGAGATGCATGATGGGATATCAGCTACCCTGGAATACTAATATATATAAAAAACTCAAATGCAATTAAAAGAATTGTTCATTGAGACTGTCTGCAGCTGCTGAAGGTGGGCAAAGGCACAGATCATTACTTATCAATGAAGGGCTCTCACTTAGCAGTATTTACATACAACATTACTAAACACCTAGAAAATATTTGACATATCTCACTACTAAGATTTGGAACAACTGCTTCGGTGGTGGAGACCATACTACAGGACAACACTCCATGAAATTCAGATCTCTGCCTAAATACTGCCCTTTCAAATACAACTGGCTTTTACAGACAAAAGCACAACTGGGCTGTGAGTTCAACAGTGTCATCCATTGTTACTACCTTCAAACTTCTAATTTCAAAGGAGCATGATCACATAAAGGAATGCCAAAAGAGGCTACCCTAAACTGCACCCTCATCATAACACCAGCAGAATTGGGAAAGGACACCCTAACAACAAGGAAGAAAGAAAGAACAAGTGTAACTACATAGTCATGCCTTGTGTGGTTGGAAATTCTGAGAAAACTCAAGAGAATATTTGGACAAACCCACACAGGTTTTGTTATTACCACAGTTGTTGTTTGTTCAGGAGTTACTGTGTGATACACATGAGTATGTTATTGTGTATTTGATTGAAAGAACCTTTACTTAAGTACCAACCTATATTTTTAAGGTTTTTTTGAATTTTGTATTTTAAATTCTATACTTAAACTAGTTTAATTTCATTTCAGTTAGGCTTCATATTGTAATTTTAATACATTTACCTGAAAGCTACAGATATATAAGTTCTAGTTTTATTAAAATTTAAATGTAAAACACATCTTGAGCTTATGGAATATGATGCAATTTTAGAGATTACACTACTCAGCAGTGTAAAAATTACTTACTTAACTAGTTAATAAGTTAATAGGCATCTTTAACAAGTGTCATTAAAACAGAGATTATATGATAATGTATCAGTAATTACACTGCAGTAGTACTGCATAACTATATTTTGTGAGAAGTAACTTTATGAATTATATGTGGTTTTCATATCTTCATTTTGAAGTTCGGACTTTTGCCTGTAGTGAAGAATCTTTGCATTGCGGTATTTCTTGTTTTACTCTCTGTAATATAATAACATTATCCACCTAATACATAAAAAAGAGTATTGACTTAAAATAATTATAATTTAAACATTTCACTGTCATATTAATAAAAAAAATTGAGTGACGTAAATTACAAAATTGTAGCAGAGAAAGATTCTTGTACTGGGTGAGCAGAACAACTGCTTAACAGAATATGTGGTGCAGATGCAGACGCAATCCTTTATTACCCAAATAAATTAAGTAAAATGATGAAGTTGCATGTGTTAGAGAGGATGCTGGGAAATCTAAGGTATTTCCAAATTTTGGTCATGTGTCTAATTAAAAATCTTTGTTTGTTGCTAAAGTGAGATTTTATTATGAAAGTACTGAACTATGATGATGAATGCTGACACTGACGGTCCAACCTAAACCATGGAAACAGCAGTTTACAAAACTAAGAACACAGTCCATTTAGCAGCTGCTCTGAACCTTTTTTTGTATCACATGATTTTTGCAAGCGGACGCAAACAGATACATGATCACTGATCACTGCGAGACATCTGGTTCATGTTGGCTGATGGATTGAAACCGAGAGAGATGAATATTAACTTAAATATAATTTTACTCAAAAGTGATTCCAAACCATCAGAAACAAAGGGAACCCCAGTTTAGGATAAGTAATGAAAACTACTGTAGCCAAATAAAAGCATAAAGAGGCATTACTAACAGTTATGAAACAAGATGAGCTAAAATGCAAATTAATAGTGTATAATGAATGATAACTGAATTCCTTACTTATTTGCTTTAAGTTCTATTCTAGTACAGTAATTTTCATTTTATTATTTAATATTAAGCTATTACACCAACAAACTATGGGCTATGATGGACCTTGTGTTAAGAACTCAGCAACAACATAATGTTTTTGATGTGTTTAAAGAGTTAACAATAACTACATTTACAATATTGTAAAATTCCTGCTAAATCAATGTATAGCTCTGACACTCACTGATGATAATAAGTGCACTAATAAAGGTTTCAGCTCTACTTTTTTATCAGTCATTAATCTCAAAATTGTAGGAAGGTGAGATGCAGCTAAGAACTAGCCAGACATGAAACAAGCTAGTCTAGAGGGAGAAGTTCCCATGGTAACTAAAGTCCAGTTTATTAACATCTTCTTCATAAAACAGAATTTCCAGATAAAAGGACATATTGAGGTAGGCTTAGCCTGGTTTTATCTTCCTTTATGAAGCGCTTGCTCTGCTGTTCAGTTTGTTGGGGTCTCTCTGTTGTGTCTGTTACACCACCAGGTGTCCTGCTTTGCATACTCTTCACCCAATAGTTACATTCTCCTTATGTTTGGATTCTTCCTGTTACCTTTTTTTATGCCTGATATTGGTTAAATTTCCTCACCCTTTTATTAAGTTCATCATGACTGGAACCTAGCTTTTTTAAAACACATTCCAGTCCAGTCGAAATATATTCACAAGTCCATACATATCAATGAATCACTTTGGGTTTGAGACCAGTGTGTGTTTGTGTTTTCTCAGGTCCTCTGCAGGAAATCCGAGTGAAATATTGCTTTACTTGTTCGTGAGTCAACGTCAACAGTAGCAGACTCAGGCTGTATGTTGAGGGGAACTTGTGTGTGGAAAACTGTGTTGCATATAAAATTGCACTTACCAAACTCTGGTAAGATTAAAATTTTGCTATTGTATGACTCAGTTTGAAGCTTAACTAATACACCTCCAAACACAGCACGCTATTACTATTTAGAAGCACAGCAGGTAGGGCAGCCTAGAGGGCATTTTGTCACTTTGCTATAGTGGGATCTGAGAGAGATTTTGAGTTAGGACGCTATAGTAACCGCTGTAACTGATACTCAGCTATTTAATTTCCAGTGACAGACTGAAATGAATGTGACAAACTAAAGACCTGTGATCTTTTTTAATCCATTTTTCTTAGTCAGCCTGAACTGTCTGTCTCTTACTTGACTGTCTTCATTCCAGAGCACCAGTGCAAACAGGTGGTGACACTTTCTTGTGAGTGTGTGTGTGTGTGTGTGTGTGTGTGGAGCATCCCAAACCCACCAGCACAGAGGACACAGATGACTCTTATTATACTCTTATTATAGTAGGGCTTCTACCCCACAGTATGAAAATCATTAGTTGCATCTTTATTTGTTTGTTTGTTTTTTTGTTTTTTTCATTCTCAAATACAATTACATTGTAAACTTTTCACAACCAGTCTCAGTAATATTATGGTAGGGAGTGCATGGAGAAACCAACAGAGCAGTGTCTGACACTGTTAGAACATTTATCCCAAGCTGTTGTGTTCATCTCACAGCTTTTACTAAACGTAAACTATTCAACTTTTGTGACCAAAGGTTCTATTGTTTTGTTTCTTTTTTAATTTTTAGTGTTTCTTTTTTCATTAGTGCATAATCTTTGAGAAGGGTCTCGGACCTCCCCAACTTCCTTCCCCTCTCCAACATGTGCAGGTCTTCGAGTTTTGTTGTTATGTCTTATAATGTTGCTTATGTGCTGAGGTGTTTTTTTCCTGTTCCCAAACTACATGTGAGTACATATAAGCCTAACAAAGTGCAGTTTAAACCAGTAAGAGCGGGATATCCAGTTTTTCTCAGCCAGCTGGAGTGAGCTCAGTTTTAGTATTTTTTATTTATTTATTTCATATAATCAAAGGATATATTTTTTAAGGAAAATATAATTTTTACTCTCTGAAGCAACTTGCAGTCTGAATTATTTCCCAAGATATGATTACAGTGGAACACTTTTTTTTTTTTTTAGCTGAATTTATGATTTAGCCTGAGAAGGCATAAAGGAGTTAGCAAGGATACACAGGCATATCCTTAGTGAGGCCTTTTTTGCTCCTGTGGCGTATAGAAGAGGCCTGATAAACAAAGAGTTAGGGTTAGATGGAGGATTGAAACCATGGCTAGAGTGACTCTTTCATTTGTATCCAAAGTTGCTTTAGCTTTTTAGGAGAATAAAATGCATGATCAAACTTCTCACCCTCCACTACTTGTGTAGCACTTCTTCAGGTACTGTTGTAACCCAGAGATAGAGAGAGAATATATTTTGTATAGACAGATAGCATAAGTAGGCAATATTTGTGTGTATTATATATAGCCTAACATCACTCTGTATTTGTGAAGTAAATATGTAAGTTGTCATGAACACTGTTACTGTTATTGGACAAAATCATAAAATAAAGCTGTAACATACAACAAAGTGGACGATGCATATTTGACTGACATAGCTTTAAAATGAAAACACCAAAGCAGGATGGTGTTTTTATTTGGATGTCTAATTTGTTAAATGCCTGTTGCCTCAACGTGTCTCTCTTCATGTCTGTCCTTGCCTCATCAATGTTCATCTTAGGTGGAGAGGACAAAGACACAATTGGAGGAGGCAGTGAAATGAAATATGGATGGAGAAGCTCAGAAGAGATGAAAAGAGAAGAGGAACAAGAGGGTTCTTTCATTGCACCTCGTAAACTTAGAAATCTACCCTCCAAATGGCCACTAACCCTTCGGTTGTAAGTGTCTGGTTAATTAGTCTTTAAGTTTCTTTTTCTTGTATTCCATTGTTGAAATACACGTGTCTGCATCTGCCATTTCTTATTTCTTTTACTATGACGTTTTGAATAATTAGATGCTAAAATCATGTCAATATCCCAGATTATAAAAATTCTAGGCCTTTTACAAAAAATCCTGTGTTTTCAGTAAACTCTGTTCTTGCGCAACAGGTCCCTTTGTACCCATTTAATAATTTTACATGTAGTTTAACTGTTGAATTTTATACATTTTGACTGGTTAAAAATATTCTTAAAATAACACCCCCTCTTCCCTCTCCAGTGTAACTGAAACCAAGAAACTACCTGAGATCAGTCACACACAGACCTAGTCAGCCCTTAATATAGAAACCAAAAGACTGACATCTTATCTATTGTCATTCATTTGCTTCTCTACGTGTTTGATTTTAAATTGTGTCTGTATTTTTATTGCATTTTATTGCATCTACCGTTGAGTCCGCCCAGGGATGTTCGGTCAGAAGGGGGCGCGCCAGTGGCAAACTAGATATGAAGCTTCTTAACCCAGACGATGAAGAAGCGTTCCAGTAACCGATATTTTTTCTTCAGAAGGTAAATGGGTGACGCGCCCTACTATGTCTTTGACTGGCTTACCCTGATATTATTATATTAAAATTACCCTACCCCTAACTCATTTCATTCCATAAATTTAGCCTGCTCGTGCCAGAATCTGACAACCTAACCAACAAGCACTAACCAATCATCTTCCGAGAAGGGCGGGTTATAACACTCCATCCAAAATTGACTTCCGGGAAAACCCGCCATGAATAGTTCGATAGTACGCTTCTCTGAGGAGAAGCGCCTGTAACTTTGACTACATGACTTGTCCCTTATGTATTTAGCTTAGCGAAAAAGATGCTAAGCTAGCGAGTATTTGGAAAACAAGTAACGTTAGCTAGCGCGGTGTCTTATCACTTTTTAATCTCTTAACGTTCATCAGGCGGACTTAACGTGACTAAAATTCAAAATGACCCAACAAGCTGCTGCCCTGCAGACCTACAACAATGAACTTGTCAAGTGTAAGTGTTTTTTTTTCTCTTGTCGGTAGGGTAAACAAAAATATGCTCAATATCAAATTTTAATAAAGATCAAGTTTCTTTCATGTCAAAACAGAGTGTGTATTTACACTCAACTTTGGCTTTGAAAGTAATCACTTTCTAGTCGTTTCGAAACATTTCGAGTCTGACAGGAGTACAGACATCTGTGATATTTTGGTTCTGTGTTCAGGTTGTTACATTACCCTACCTTACTTGTCCCTTGCCGTCAAGCTACTTTAACCAGTAAACAGGTCACTAGCGGTACTGTGCAATCTGATTAACCTATAAAGATCCTGCTCTCACCTGGATATTAACCTTTAACCTTATGCACACCACATTGCTCATACCTGGAGAAGGTTTTAATTATTTGTTGAACTTTATTTGCCCTATTTCCTCTCTGTGGAAAATTCTCACACCCAATTTGAAGATTTTATTCTACATAATAATTTGGTATAAAACTAAACTGCATATAAAATCATTCAAGCAGTGCTTGTTTCAAACAACCAAAAGCTATATGTATTTAAATACCTGTTCAGGACTTTAGTCTAATATTAATTATTAAAGTAAACAATTCGTCAGTTGTCTGCAATACAAGTTTGACTTTATAAGTGATATTACTACCAACCCATGATTGGTTAGGTATTGAGGACCTGCACTCCAAACGGGAGGAGTTGAACCGCCAGATCAAGCTGGAGGAAGAGGAGAAGGATCGACTGCAGCATGACATCCGAGTCCTCTCAGAGAAGCTGAGCAGAGTCAACGAGAGCCTGGCACAAAGACTCGCCGCCCGTTCCACCTTCGACCGCACCATTGCAGAGACCGAGGCTGCATACACCAAGGTGTGTGTCCTAACTGCCTGTTTAGTTTAGTTTACCTGCGTACCTAAATGTGTTTTTATAACAGAAAAATAGGTTACAGTTACAATAGTTTCTATTGTCTAGGAAATGCGTAGACCAACACAAACCAGAAACAGGTTATAAAAAGCTTTAATTTTACTCTGATTCGCATTTTTCATTTAGAAAATGTTTTTAATTAGGATTTCTTCCCACTCCAGGGTACCCACTACCAACTACATATCCACTGCTTGGAAAAAATGGGCCCGGAAACCCATGTAGTGGATATCCATTTAGCACAGGGCACGTTAGAATGTTTTGGGTGGTGTCATGGTGCTTATATCAGGAAACACTGAGTTTACCTCAAGCCCTCAAGACTCGCCTCTTCAATATAGCCTACACATAACATGTTTTTTTTTTTCTCCAAACCCTGTCTTTGACTCTGACCATTTGTAAAGCGTCTTTGAGTACCGACAAAAGCGCTTTATAAATATTATGTATTATTATTATTATTATCTCAAAGATAACCTGCTTGATGCAGTTTGGAGATGCAGCATAAATTGCCATGACCCTATATAATACATATTGACCTTTCGTAGGAAGTCAGGAAGTTACACCCAATGTTACAATTTAACCCCTTAGATCGCCAAAATAAGCTGACCACCTCACTTCTTAGTACAAGCCTCTCCCTATAGGAATGCTCATCCAACTTCAGGCATGTTACACCATGGTTAACTTAAACAGGCTAATGAATGGACTCTGTTGCCCTTTGTGACTCCGTGACCCGCCATCATGTTGTCCTTGTCTAGGAATTTCATCTCACACAGGCTCATCCTACTCATTGATGATGAACTCCCAGAGCACTGACACTAATCACTGCAAACAAAGACCCCAAGCTGCTCTTATTAAAAACAACAGTCAGCAGTGCAGGGCCCGTTTTTTAAAATTACTTAGACAATATACACCACATCATCAGCTGTAGGTTGTTAAGGTCATGTTTTTGCTTCTTCAGCTTCTAAGTACGTTTATTAATATATTTAATGTACTTTCTTTTTCTCCACCTGTAGATCTTAGAGAGTTCTCAGTCTCTTCTTAGCGTCCTGAAGCAGGAGGCAGGAAACCTCAGTAAAGCCACAGAGCCTCGGAGGAAGGAGCATTAATGGCAGTGAAAGGTCAATGAACTCTGATTTTGACCACAATGCCACACTTGACTGCACTAAAGACAGCCTAGACTCCACTTGGGACTATTTGTAATATATTTAACTTGGTTTCTTATTTGAATAAATGTTTGTTATCATCCTCATGACTCTTCCTTTTTGTCAAAACAAACTACAGGGCAGATTTTTAATACATGTACAAGGTTGTGGCAGTACTCACCTGAACACCAAGCCATTTTTTAGTCTTTCTAGAGGTTGTAATCGTTGAAAACACTTATTTTCTCCAAAAGATTTGAGTCTTTTGTCTCCTGTAATCATTTACTTTTCATCAGAACATAAGACAAACTAAAATACTCTCCTTCAGGATGGAAATGACATATACAGCATTTACATTTGTTCAAGTCTTCTATTTATTGAGCTTTCATTTGTACAAGTATGACATCACTTTGTTTTTTTTTTTTTAATTTGTCCAAATCATGACAATTACTTTACAGTAAGCACATCTGTTGTGATGTAGATTTACAGACGAGGGAGGAAGTAAAAAGGGGATAAGATGGAGCTTCTACCACAGAGTCGCTACAGTGTGACCAACACAAACTGCTCACTTTGCATCAGGAGTGGACAGATGGGAAAACCCTGCACTAAGAACCCACATGCACACTTCAGGGGTCTCTGTCCTTGTACTGGTCAGAAAAGTTCTCGCTGGTGTCATTTAGGACAATCAGAGGAGATTCCCATAATACACTCTGCCTTTTTTGGTCCTTCAGTTCACAGTGTGACCAACAGTGAAAGACTCCCACAGAGAGTTGATATCCTCTTTGGGGTTTTGGTTGTTGAAGGCAGCAGCTACCACAGATGGTTCCACAGGTGTGTCATGTGACCAGACTTCTCAGCAGGTCCAAGTGAGGCTGTCCATGGGCCAAGTGAAACTTAACGAACCACACCAATCCATAATTACAAACCAAGGGTACATCACATTTTTAGTGACCCTTCTCTTGCAATTGAATTTCTATATTTTTCCTTCCATTTTTAATTGCTATTCATATCCTCATTACATGAAATGAAATTAGTTGACTCTTGAAACTTGACTGAGCAGTTTAGTCTTTCACAGAGAACATCGAGTCTGCTTCCATGTTTGTCAGTTACATTTTAGTAACTGTAAATGTGCGATAGTGTTTAAGTGAAGATCAGTTTGAGAGGTCTGCTCTGCACATTTATAGGCTGAAAACTCAACCTTTTTATATAAATATTTGACTTGACATTTTAATGATTAAAATCAAAACTAGGCAAGTTGTAGGTGAAAAAAATCTTGTTCTCCTATTATGCTAATGTTTTAATGTTTATATTTTTCCAGAAAAAGGTCCAAAAAATCAGACCAGCCCTGTTGCATGATGATGTAGTGCCAAAGGGACCTGATGTTCTCTGTGATGTTAAGTCAAGCAAGAGTCTTTTCATTGATTTCATGCCATATGAAATTAAATGGAAACAAGTGGACATCTGAAATGGTTGGAAAAATACAATCCAATTTCCAAACATGGTTTGCATAAAGGTTGGCTGTAATGTGAATTTAATGTGAATTTAACCAAATATACTAAAACCTATTAAAACACTTGAGTGGTTCGTTAAAGCCACTATATGCCACGTGAAGTCAGTGGGTCTCAAACTATGGGGCATGGAGCCACTGAATGGGGGTGGGGGGGTCTGAAGGGGCACATGAGAGAAAGAGTTTGAGAGCCACTGCTTTAGTTTGACTGGTTGATAACAATGAGAATGAAAGGATCTGAGGGATGTTTTGCGGTAACTTCAGGACACAGATGAACCTTTGGACCTGTGTGGAAAGCTACACTTGGGCTACAGTTTGTGGTCACAGTGTCAAGGCCGACAATCAGGAGTTTTGATGCAAGGCTGTGGCAAACAGAGTAAAAAAAGTGGACATGGCATTCATCGGCAGTGCATTCATCATGTACAATTGAAGAGTTCTATTCCAAAACATTCATTTTGATAATAAATCAATACCTGCTATCTAAAAAACTGTTTTTCCGCCAACGAAAGGCTCAAAATGTTTACTTGTTTACTGGATGTGACTTACAATCAGTGGTTGTATAAAAGCAGGTGTCAATAGTGGCTACTGTTTCAAAAGAAAACTCTCCAACTAGATTTCTTGCTCTTTTAAGTGCACATTTCCTCTGTCGCCTACTCTGCTCCTTCTCATGAGGTGCAAAACAAAGCTAAAAGCATGACAGTGCAAACACATTTAACATCCAAGACTCCAGACAGAGAAACATAGAAATTTCCCAAATTCGTCAGACAAAGACAAACGTCTCATCTCCTGACAGCAAAATCCAACTGAACAAATTTCATCTGATCCGAAAATTAAAATGAAAAAACGAGAGACAGGAGTAAGAAGCACATCTTCACACTTGTGAAAACATGGTGGGAACTGTACAACAATACTGGCCAAAAAGGTTGATCCTGGACGTGTGAAGAAAGAATGAGGCCATTACAGCAACACTTTAATCCGTTGGCATTATGAGTTTTAAAAAAAAGTCATCTGGAAACTTGATGCATTCTTGTATATAAAACAATCTTAATTAAAAAAACATCACAAATTCTTTCAGACACACACGATCTTGCATTCGCTCTCACAAACACACCAATATCACGAATGATCGGAATCACTGTTGCCTTCGTTACTTCAATGGATCAGCTTCTTTCTCTGTGGAATGTCAAAGTATATGAGGTCCGACTGGAGAAAAACACAAAAACACGTCCGGCGGGGCTGTTTGCACCGGTCCGGCTCCTTCCACAAGACCAAATTTTTCTTCCCAAAATTGTCTTTTGTACATGAGCAGGTCTGAGACATGCAAACTTCAACTTTAAGCAGGAATAAATACACAAAGAAGCCAGAAAATGTTGCCGCTTTTGATAAACGTGACACAGATAGCTCGATAGAGGATATACAGAAACATTCTACAGTATGATGATTTTTGTTTTTTCACCAGCAATACGTACATACAGACATTATTGGCCAAGGTCACTTTTTCAAGCATTCAATCAGAAATCAGAGTTGCTGCTGATTGACAGAAAATCTTCCCTGGGGGGGTGCATATTTTCCCTCCCTTTTTCAAAGGAGGGAGTGTTGAAGTTTGCTTGCCGTTAAAAACTCTTCTACCAGACATCCAGCAGCTTCAATACAGCATAGTTCTGCCAGAAAAGATTACAAAAACTAAAAGGCATACAGAAGCTCAACAGTAAAAGAGATCCAACCAAGCTGTTGGCTGAAATCAAAACATGCAGGTACAAAAACGAAAAACAAAAAAGACAAAAAAAACGACAACTGTGGCACCCTTTCACCAATATTTTTTTGTTTTTCTGTGTTTGAGTCTGCCAACAATCGACAAAAAACGGACGCGTCCTCCACGTCCCACTGACATGTTTCCATGCTAACACTGAAATCCGTCACCATGGCGGTTCCTATACATGGGCACTGGTGGCTTCCTGTAAGGACTTTTGTCACTTGCTGTCAGATCCTTTGCCTGCTTCTCAAAAACCTGAAGCAAATACTGAAGCAGAGATTTGCAGGAGGGACGTGAGAGCCGGCAGACTTCTGCCAGAGTCATGGGGGAGGAAGACGGACATCTCTTTGTTTTTGACAATGGATTTGATTATGTCAAATACTTTGATAGTGATGAATGAGGAAGGAGGGAAGCTGACAGGTCAACTGTGCAGGGAAAGTCAGTCCAGCTGCTTTTGGATTAGTTGTGTCACGTCAGGAGGAAAGTGGGAATGGCACACTGGCCGCCTGCAGATAAGCAGTTGATAACGTGGCGTACAGTGCTACCGTGGCAGGAAATCAGCCCCCTCGAAATTGAAAACCGAAAAACAAAAGAAAAGAAAACAAAAAAACAAAACAAGACAAAACACTGTGTTTCCTGTCTGATCAGGATCATGTGCTTAGAGACAGCTGGAGTGTAGAGCTGGAGGCAGTTCAGGGCCCAGGTGGGACAGACCTCGCTGGGCTCTGGCTGCAGTCTGGTCCCACAGGTGTGTTGCTACTGTACAGCTGATTGGTCGGACTGATCAGAAGTAAAGAGCTGGTTCGCTGCTGTAGTCAGACAGGGAGGAGCTGTCTGCCGGGGTGAGCTGAGGAGAAAAAGATGTTTAAATGTTTAAAATTGTATGTGCTTGGCAGCCTGCAGGAACTCAACCTGTATACTTGTGAACTGAACGTTCTATCATTGACAGGTATCAATAGGCTGTGTGCTAAACTTACTACTGTATACCCTAAGAACAGGAGGGAGGAAGCTGTGACTTGTTTCCACCCAAACTGCACTGGTTTTTCTGTCTTGTCAGTATCTGTCTGTTTTGATTTGTTAACAGTGATTTCTAAAATGGTAAAAATGTAAACTTGTGTGAACAAAAAATCCTGATCTGTAGGTAAATAGGAGCATCTGCATTGACTGACCTCTGGCTTTCCTTGTGATTAAGATGCTGACAGGATTCATAAACTAATATTTGAGACCTTTTTCCTTCTAGTTCGAATGGAGACAAGGACAAGATTTATCACAGAAATACATGACAAAATGAATTTGTATTCTAATGGTCCATATGACTCGTTTAATTTGTCATCACCTGAACTCTGCACCACATAAGCTCCCAAGTTATAATGGTTTAATCTGAATTTAAAATAAAACTTTACACCTAAAGGCATAATTCATCCCTAATGTAAGGAAAAGCCACTGATCCCAGACAAAAAAAATCAAATTAGCACATCAGAGGTAAATATGTCGCTTTTTGCAGCTCTGTATCATTGTGGACTCATTTTGGAACAACAGATCAGACAAAACAATACACTTGGGGACACCACCCTGGGCTCAAGGACATCTGATATGCATTTCTAAAACACAAACAAAAAAAGGAAATAATTAAAATGAAGAAGACTAAGTCAACACCAGTAGCTGCTTAAACTGGGACCTTGCTGAGAAGAGACAGAACCTGGCACTTGACTCTAAATAGGAAACTTTAAAAAAGCTTTTGGCTGGAAGAACGGACGCTTTCTCTCTCACCATTACTTCCTCTGTTATCTGCGTCTGTTGAGAGGTGGTGTCCTCCTGGTAAACACTGTCTTCATGTTTGTGCTCCTGCCAGGCACTGAAGTCCACCGAGTGCTTGGGAACGTAGCTGGAAAGGTCTGCAGACAAAAACACAACATTGTGTTATTAATAGCTTCATTCCTTGTTTCTCCAAGTGTTGTTTCCATTTGAAAACCTAAATTCACTGAATTTTTATATCTGGTTTGGTAGTATTTTTTGCACTGTCCCTTTTTTAAAACTAAAGATGCATGTTGATGAGACTGTTGTCACTTTTCAACAGAATGCACAGCTGGTGATGATTTAGTCCACTACACATAGGGTAAATAAAGTTCACAATTTGTCCAGCAGGGGTCTCTGTCATCATACTTAATGTTGTCTGTCCTGTTGTATCTTGCAGGAGGGAAGTGATATGAGCTTTAAGAGTGGAAAACAGCAGTTTTATGTGCATTTTTTAACTGGATGAAAAGGCTCGGTTTATACATAAAGATGTTTCCAAAACCACAAATCTAAACCCATAAATGCTGAAAAAAATCTACTCAAATGTCTTTCGTGACTAAATCTCAGCTTAAGCTGTATGTCAACAGCTCTATGAGTTAAGGGACGGGCTGCAATATGTAAACTGAACAGAATCAAGACTTCTAGACAGTCATCCTCTCCTCTCTCACTTTTTTTTTTTTTTTGGTCGATGGCCCATCATGGAAAGTGCTGAACTGTTTAGTGAAAAGTAGATCTTCAATTCATCACTCAGAGCAAAACTTGGGGGATTTCCTTTTTTAAATATAGACCAAAATACCAGTGGATACAGTTCAGTAATTGTTTCCATTCATTTCTTGTCATTGTGCTTCCTTCACAAGATCTATGTGCTTCTTGTCTGTTTAAAAGTACATTACATGATGCTGTTTTGCTGCAAATCTCTCTGTAAATTGCACTTTTTGGATGGCAAGTAATAGCTGTTGATACTGCTCTCTAACTTAAATTGGTTATTTTCACTGCTGCATTTAACTGAACTTCTTTGAATGTTTCATTTTCTTCCCTTTCAAAAGTGTCTCATTAAATTTTCCTCATCATTCATTTTGTAGTCTTGATCTCATCCGTCCCAGAAAAACCCTTTACTAACTCTGTTTTTCACATCAGCGCTACATAACAATACTTGTGTAATTTGTAATAATTTGCGTCCAAGCAGTAAAGCTTGTGGAGTTTTAGGTTTAAGTTTAGGTTTTTAACTTGTTTTTAACTTAAACCGAAAATCTAACTTGATTTTACCCACAAATTTAAAAAAAAAACATAAAATGAGCCATGTTTCTCCTCCGTGTTGTTTCATGCCATCTCACCGTTGGTGGTTGTTTGTATGGGGGAGATGGAGAAAGTGGGTCGAGGGATGTGGATGCGTCCCACCATGCTCGGCTGTTCGTCAGCCTCCGTCTCATCTTGTTTCTCCTCCTCGTCCTCCTCCCCGCTGTCCCACACACTGCTCTCTGACGGATACTCGTACGTACTCTTGAGACTCGCCTCATTGAAAGAGATCTTGAGCTGCAAAAAAGACAGACAGAGATAAAAACATTAGAACAAGCCTCTATGTACGATCTCTGACATGTTCTCCTGGTTGTCCTCATATAGCATACTATATATTTAATGAAAAACTAACGACAGAAACAATTAAGAACAAAAATAGTAAAAATGGGTTAACTACTGACTCCCCCCGCCTCCATTTTTAATTTCACCTCACTGGCATCATCTAAAGTCAGTAACACCAATCTTCAGTCACTCCTTATTCTAGCTAACTGGCAATAACTTAAGGGAATGGTGGATTCCTGACAGCAACTCCTGTTTTCGCAAGATTAAGCCCCCACTCCCCTCACAGAGGTCAATGAAGAAGCATTAGCTTCAGTCAGTGTCCTCAGGGTTGGCTCAAGCAATATTTGGGCTCCATGCAAAATTTGACCCTCTTTATCCAACCATCAACAAAAGTTCAGATCCCAAAATTTGGTATCGTGATTCCAAAATATACCTCCAAATAATTTGTTTGACAAACCAATCTTAACTCATTTACTAGTATTTTTTTTCAAGTGTTTAAGTTCAAGTGTTTGTTTTGTGGTTTCAACCACATTTCATGGTCCTCATCAGTGGATGGCAGTTGTACATGCTATATATAATGTATTAATATAGTTCCATACTTATGTCATATGATTATAACCAAGACAAATCTGTCCAATGAAAGGGGCAGAAAAAGCCAAGAGACAATACTTTTATTTAAACTTCAGGATCAACCTAAACTAGTACTTTAATGAAATCCTAAAGCATGTTACTATGCCTTTAGAGTTAAACACAAAGTGCCTCTTATCCATGTTTTGATATTAGGGGGCACTTAAAAAAGTAAAGAGTTCATTATTAAATACTTTAATGATATACATCATTCTTAATAACAGTAAAAAGCATGAAAATATAAGTGTAAGTTTGATTGCACATAATCATTTTGCCTTGGGGGCCATTGTAAGTCAGGGGCCCTCAGCAGCTGCCTGTATGGCTCCACAGACAAGCTCTTCGTTTACAAGCCAGATGTGTTTACCAGGAAAACAAACCAGCTGCTGTCGACTGTTTGCTTGCTCAATCCTCTGGTAGGGAGGCCAAACTTCACCACATCAGCCAAGATTTAAAAGTATCATATCTTTCACTTCAAAAAGCAAAGATTTTCCCTCAATACAAACATCCCTCTCCTTCAAGACGGCTGCATTTTACGAGCACAGTAAACATTAACAGGTTCTCACTTCCTCATTGCTCCTAAACTCCCATCTATGCTGAACGTTTCCTCATATTTCAGCCCTTTCCTCACACTTAACTACTGTGCCTCATAACTTATTAAACAGAGCTTTAAATTGGGACTCTTGGAGAGCCAGGTGCAGTTTGTTTAGGCCTGCCTGTGGCTTCGTGTACTGTACTTTGTGTGTCCTTTAAGTGGGACAGGTGGCAGCCTTGCAGGAGCTTGGGGCCTGTGATTGATTGTCTCAGAGTGTTCCCTGTAAGACATGTCTGTTTGGCAACGCTTCAGTGGTCTGCAAACATGGATCCGTGGGGTGAGACGGGCCCTTGCACTTAGCTGCACCGTGTAATCCGACGTGAATGGCAACTCTGAGACCATAAACCTCTGTGGCTTTAGCTGTCAGTGAACACGCTGACTGGCACTTACTCCCCAGGGAGGCATCTCACCCTCATATGAGTTCATTTTGTAGTGCAGTCTTCACTTCTCTTTTTGCATTCACACACTTGATGGATACACTTTTGCAGTGACAGGGAGACCACATATGGTTTCAGATACGTTACCAGTCAAGTATTCTGGTCACATGTAGGCGTTGTAAACTCTGAAAGGTTTTATTTTTTTTCTCCTGAGTTGCCATGGAGATGACAGCCGGTGCACGCACATGTAAGGCACATATAACAGTAGGTTTGTGCGTCAGCTGACTGCTCATATCGTACAGTACCTGGCTCCATCCACCCTGCAGGCTGTGTACTAAATCTGCCCTAATCTCCATCACAAGGCCACGAGCCAGAAACACCACCTCTGAGTCAACACCAGCCACGGTTCACACTTAACCTCCATTTAAAAATGTCAAGCATGCTCAATATCCGTTATGACTTCTTCTCATGGTCTGTCTCCATCATTGGTGAAGCCTCTGATGGTGGAGAAACTGTTTTGTGTGTTTTTTTTTTAAATAAATTGTAAGTCAGTGCATCAAAAAGATGTGAATGCCATAAAATTGGACCACAAATTTTCTTCACAATACTAAATAACCTAAGAATAAAACAAATATTCTCACTTTTATAGACACTGCAGAGCATTTCTAAAGCAGATCATTTGCATAAGAGGCAAAATGTATTTAAACTTTTTTAAAAATGGATAATATGTGCAAATATTAAATTTGCATCCTATATTTTTTTTATTCATTTTGCATGTTTAAGTACCAAATATTAACTGTAAGTACATACATTTGTGGTATGTATATACAATGTGTGTCCGTTCAATCAAAAAAAGAGGAGTGATATAGTAGCCTGTGAAACATATTTAACTTTTGAAGCAGCTAAACAGTTACTGATATGATTATTGACAAAAGGCTTAGAGATTTATGATAAGGGTTTTTTAATTTTATACTAAGACTGACAGATTTAGGATGAGGTTGTAAAGATTACATACACATGATGTATAAGGATGAGAGTCTAGAAATTATGAATCAGGGGTTAGAAGCAGAAATAAATTAAGAGATGCTGTATTGTTTACATCAATATAATGCATAATGTACAATATAATCATATGTACATTATTAATATTACATCTGAATTTCACTTTAAATACCAGAGTATAGCAACACATGTCAGTATTATTACTCAGGATGATGGTCTTCAAGTGTTTGTGTAAAGAATGAGGCCTATGACTAAACACTGTGAGTCTATAGATTTAGGATGGCAGTCTTTAGCTGGCCTGTAGTTTTAGGATTATTTTCTTTAGGTTCAGGACATAGATGATTAAGTAGCTGTAGATTAAAAATAAAAACCTCTATATTCAGATCAAGGATCTAAACAATATAATCACAAACGTCTCTCTTAATGACACATGAGGTTTATAATGTTAAAAAATTTCCAGAAATTGATTCATTAAAAGCCTTCCTTTTCACTGAACATCTGCAACCATGTTTAATATCTGAATCAGGCAGATCAAAGTACACTAAAATAATAACATCTACTGAGACAGTGATACCGGTAAGGCTTTCACACATTGATATTCATGTCAAGCAGTGTTGAGGTGGACGAGGTCAGTCAGTCTGCAAGCTAAAAAACGACCCTTCAAACTGGAACCTCTCAACCAATAACTTAATATGCATCTCTTCTACAAGCTGGAACATTAAGATGGCAGAAAAAAACAAAAGTTCAAGAATTAATGTTTGTAATCTGAGAAGACAAAGATAAATACAGATGTGATAAGACACAAGAAAAACCATCTAGATTTTTTTTAAACTACAACTTTGTTTTCTCTTAGAAATGTCTAAAATAATTAAAATTCCTAATTTTCAGTATTGACCAAACTACCAAACTACTAAAAAATCTCCTCTGAACCTCACAGAACTTGTTTTTTTTAACTGTTTTTTAAACAAAAGTGTATATTTCCTTCTTTTGCTCCTGACAGCCTGACTAAAGTTTACATATTAGCACTCAGCCACAGTAACAGTACAATCCACAAATCAAATCAAATAGTGTTTACAGAACAGGCTCCGTCTGACGCTATATAAGCATCTCTGAAAGGGGCCCTCAGTCCCAGGCATTGCCTATTTTTAGCCCCCAAACCTCCTTTTTTAGTTCCTCTGTTAAATCTTACACCACAGCAAGCGCTTCCTTGCTAAACTGGCATCCTGTCTTAAAGGAAGTCTCTTGATGCCAGAAACCAGTCTATCAATAAATCAAGATAGCTGCTGGGCTCGCTTCCTCTTTCACTGTCTTTCACTTTTCTTTCTGTCTGTTCCACCACCACACTTCTCACATGAGACTCAAGTTAGATGAGACTCCTCTGTGATGCCAAAGTCTATGTCCTCTCTCTGACTTAGCAGTTCAGCTGCAGCGTTAAACAAACCTCGATGAAAAGAAAGAGGAACAAAAAACTGCAACTGCTGCTCACGTCTGAGCTTCACTGGTGAATCTTTTTCATCTCTGTCCTAAAAGCTTATATCATGGAAGCAGAAGTGATTCGTCTTCTGTCCTCAGGCTGTGGGACGGGCCGACAGGGGCCTGGACTCAGCCTCGCTGTCCTTCTCCTTCACCGCAGGGTGCTCAGATGGGAAGCTGTGGCTTTCTATGTGTTGCTGTATGTGTATGAGACACTCAGTTTAAAAAAAAATTGTGGGGAATTTTTGTTTCCTCGGACAAGCAACTTTATTTAAAACCAGAGATTTAAAAAATTCTCTTCAGGACATTCAAATTTTCTCTTCTTAAGACAAAAAACTCATTTTTTTTGCATTGCATTGTTCCAGCAGGTAATTTTAGGCTGCTTTTACTATAAAAAACAGCCCATTTAGTGTATCAAGTCCTCCAATACGACTCGTTTAAAACTGTTTCCTGCGAGCATAGCTGCAGGTTTACGTAGTTTAATTGAACACTTACATATACAACATATTAAATATTATTCCAGTCTACTGAGAAATGATAATCTGTGTTGTGTCTGTGACAAAGATAAAAGAGTTTTAAAAGGAGCATAGTCAGACAACAGCCTTTCAGTTAATTAACCACTATCATCACATGATGTAGAATAAAGAGTGACAAAGCTAAGGCAGGAGGTCAGGTTGGATATATGGCTCAAACACAGGACTGTCCTTAAAGACACCGGGGTTCAAATGCAGTGTGAAACCAAAAGTAAAGAAACTATAAATTTCTGTTCAAGAAAAGAGATGAATAATTTCAGCTCCCTGGTACATTTTTTGCTTGCTATCAAATAAACAAACAAACAAACCAAGACGATCAAAACCAGGGGTTTTGAAGCAGAATACATAATGTAAACAACTTGTTAAAACTGCCTTTGCTTGCAGTCTGGAGCTGTGGAAGCAGCTCCAACACAACCAGACTGAGACATCAGACGGGAGAAGATACCGAGTCGAGTAAATATTATTTCTCTGCAGAAACATATTCCATAAGTTTCTTTCAACCGAGCTTTATCAGCTCTATTTTTTGTTGTTTGTATGTTGTTTGTGAGGCACAAGGGGGAACATGGGGAAGACAGACAAAAGAAGAAGTGAGGGAGAGAGGAAGCAGAGAGTCAGCAGATGAGATTATGTCTTCATGAATGTGCCTCGGCCAATAGGCGAGATGGGAGTTGAGCCAGGAATTTTTTCCAGGCCACCCAGCATGGCGTGTCCTCGTTTGGTGAAAAGTGGTTCCTACTGAATGGACACACACACACACACACATACACACATAGAAGGCAATTTCCCTGGCAGTGCTGATGGGGTTGAACTTGAAAGCTGTTGAGTTACAGTGGAGCTGCGACACAATAACTTAGGGTGTAGCAGCATGCGAACATTTGTGACTACAAGGTGTGTGTCTGACAGGGTGTGCATCTCTATGTAGAATGTTTCTAAATTTATCTCAGTGGAAACAGGTGACACAGGGTGTGGTGTGTGTGTGTGTGCTGCGTTGGTACTGTGTTGGGTGTGCACCTGCTCCTATACCATGTGTGCAAAAAAAAGTACATGTTGCCTTTAAATTACAAATTGAATTTTATCAAACTCTCTACCAAAACACAGTATGCACAAAAGGACTACTGGTGTGTACTTGCCTGGAGGAGACAGACCAGGTGCCTGATTAGAGCTAATCTCTAACCAGGTTGATAATATTAGAACAGCACCACAATGAACCGGCTGAGGAGTTTAGCTGCAGCTGTATTAGCTCTTAAAGAGAGGGATAATAAAGCCTACACGTACTCAAACAAAGCATGTGGTGTACCTCTCCACTGTGCTGCTTCATCAGGATAACTGGCGTAAACAGGAGATCCTTGTTTAAGTAACCAACATGGTGCAGGTGCATCAGTAATGATCAGATAGAGAATATATTCTTGTAACATTCTGAATGTTGCTCTTACTTTTACCATTTTTCAATCATGTCCTACATTTAGGAAGAACACTGCAGCACCAGTAAAATGAACTTGCAGGGTGCAGGATGGGTTTTATAATGTATGAGGCAGAAGTGAGCAGAAGTATTTCAGAGAAGGGAAGATAAAACACTGCTGCTATGCTAATAGTTGTAATATTTTGAGAAGAATGGATATTTTGTTACACAGTTCATGACTTCACCATCGAGGTTGTTGATGTCAAGTTGCAGGAGGCCAGGTAACTAGGTGACATCTTATTACTAACAATATAGCAATACTTATATCTTCATCAGTATAATCACTTAGGGTCATCCAGGAAAAAAGGGTCAATGTTTCAGATCTCCTAGACTTATATCCTCACTCCATTACGGTACAGGTGAATGGAAATTCTTCAGTGTTGGTATTGACAGTCTTTATAGTGATTATTTCTTAGATAATATCATGTTAAAGTAATATATAAAGATATTTATCATTGATAAATTTGAATAATTCCCGCACAGAGCGCTTTGTTTCCTTAGGGCCTACATTGACAAAACTGACTGTAAGTAAAGAATACAGATGACAGAATATTTTAAGATGACAAAAGCAGTGGACAAACCCCTCTTTTAACCCTGAGTGATGTCTGCTGGGATTCCCTTCAGACTGCAAACAGATGTAACAAACTTTATCACTACAAAAAGCAGTATGTAACCTGAGAGACAAATCCCAGGGGGAGAAAGCACAGTCAAACATCCCAAATGTAAACTATATCATTGATTTTAAGCACAAAGTTCATCCTTTGCTACTTTACTGGGTTGGAAACTGAAATCTAAAAAAACTCTGGACAAACTAGACTGAAACTATCTGTCTGGATACAAATCACTCCTCTTTTTTGACATTAAATAAAAATCAGGAAGAGTGAGGCCGTGGTATACTTGGAAAAGAAAAATCACCTTTGAGAAGCCCAAATGACAACAATACATCTCCCCAAACAACCTGTGGATGACGATATTCTTGAGCTTAATTTATGTTTCAGAAAAATTTAAAGATACTTGTCAGTGCTGCAACACTGACACTAACTTAAATCATTTTTTGTTATCTACTGCACTTATTTACTCTTTTGTTGAGACAACAATGCTATAAATATGAGTGGTCGAACAACACATCATCAAAAATCACTCCCACTGCATTGTGGAATAATTATTTGATGCCTGACTGAAACAGAGCTCAGATTTTTTTCTGTAAATCATTAGCTTATGTTGGTGCAGCATAGTGATCATTCCTGTAAGCATATTTTTTTACAGTAATTATGAGGAAATTACTGTAAGTCAACAGCGCCCAGCTGCCAATAAGACACACCTTCACAGCAAATTACTGTCTATGACCGTACAACCAAGATAACAAACAAAATAACTTGTTGAATGAAGGGTTTCAGTCCAGTAATGTTCAGCTCCAACCTACACATCAGACCTTCAGACCTGGTGAACAAAATAAAATAAAATATTATAGAATATATATAATGGTAGATTGAGGCCATGACGTACATGCTCTCGTGTGGGTGCTGTCATAGTTCTCATCATATATGAGGTTGAATCAGTTTAGAGCTGAAATGCTTTGTGTGGAATCTTATTCACGCATGTAGGTGGTTGGTGTTTGCAGCTCTAGCTGTTGACGTGGGCAGTAAATAATGGTAAATCTGTGTTTACACTGCCATGCCTAAAAACTGTGTGAGTCATTGCTGTAATAGTATGCCCTTTGTAACTGTGTGTGAGTATGAATGTGTGTGTTTTAGTGTCCCTGTGCTATCAGGGTTAGATTATCTGACTGATTAGGAATGGAAGGAAGAGGAGACACATTTTCCGGACCATTTGTATTGACAATCCAACAAATAAATCTTTTCAAAGACCAGTGGAGCAGCTTTCAGGATACTTTGTCCTGTCTAATAAATTTTTTGCTGATTAGATTGAGCTGGCACAGATAATATTGGGCTTACTGCACATGTCAGCAATCTAGACACTGGATCAGGGCAATGGATATCTTTTAAAAAAACATGTTAGATCAAAACTTTATCGATATTAGAATGTTTTCCCATTTTTAATTTTTCATCTTTTTCATTAACTCTCAGATGTAAAATGATAGTTACATCAAACAATGGCTAATTTTTTTGGTTGACACCCTAAAAAGTCTTTTAAGGGGTCTCATGGACACCCATAGGTTGTATATGATGATTTTACTTACGAAATTCAAAAAACCAACAGAGCTTCATCGGCCTGTCTCCACTTTTAAAAGTCAAATAGTGACTGAAAAGCTAATGGGTGTGTCTCATATTGACTTTATATTCAATGGTACTAAATGGCTGTACAGTCATTGAAATTTGGGCGGTGATAAGTCTATCGTTTGTTTCAGTCTTTTAGACAGAGCTGAATCACTGATCAACACAGTGTCAAGGAGGCAACATGTTAAAGAATGCTCAAACCAATTAAGGTGGGTAGTGTTCACATCCAGCACAAAAGCAGTGTCCCCAAATATTTGGGGAATTACACATTTGCTGTTGTACCAGCCATAGTATGTGGAGAACAATACAAGTTTTATTTCTCTTCACTGTGTCAAGCCTCGGTTAGCACAAAGATGGGCAGCGAAAAGAAATAGCTAGCTTAAGATATGTTTGACAGAATTTAGAAATGTTACACAGCAGAGAGCAGTAACAATGTTAAACCTATGTTCACTCTTTATTTATTATTTATTAACCCTAACCCTGTTTTTTAAGGATCTTCAAAATGTCTGTTTTTAGCCATGCTAGCAGCTCAGTCAGTCAACCAAGATTGCGATATTTTGTGTTTGGTGCTCACGATCACTTATCCTAATGCTAACGCATTAAACTGATACAACATTTAGTGACAAACAAAAGCATGTTAGCGTTGTCATTGTTAGCAAACTGCCATGCTAGCATTAGCATTTAGCTTAAGTACTGCTCTTTGTGCAAAAGTACCGGTACATCGTCACAGCCTCACTACAGCCTAAGTGGACCACTGATATGACTGTGCACTTATAGCTGAAACTTGTCAATAAATAATTGACAACTTTGTGGCCTACAATAGCAGGAGATAGAAGAAGTTAAGACAACCTGAAAAAATGGACCATATCAGCCTTTATGCAGTTATACACTGCCTTGGTCTCAAGGGCTCACCCAAAGAGGTTCATGCAGATAAAAAGGGAACACTTGGAAAGGGTGTCCTTTCTTACAGCTAGGTAAAGATTTAGGTGGTTTTAACGGCAATGATAGCAACATTTCTGTTGTGGACCACCTTCCCACTTTCCAAAATGCCAACTTCTATAAGGTAGAGATCTTCATATTCCATGATTGATGACTTAGTGTGCAAATGTTGAGTGACACTATGTTAAAACGGTTAATGTAGTAGGTTTTCTAAAACTGACAATCAAGCTGTGACCTTATCAATCACTCCATGTATCATTTCTCTATTTTTTAAATCCCAAATAGCATTAATTTAGAAAAGTTATTATAAAAAAAAACATACTACACCATAACATGGGGAAGCAAAACATAATCCATAAAAGGGATGAATACAACACAGGAAAACACATGAAATCAGAACGGGTTCGGAGACATTTTCCAACCCTGTTCTGAAATAACTGCCCTTGGCTTCACACTGGGCCTTCTGAAAACAAGCGAGTCTTCTCTTAAACATCAGAGGACCCAGCTGTTTGGGTCTCCACCCACAGAAACACAGATTTTAAGTTTGCTGATTACAGAACGTGCTCACCAGGAAACTCCATTCATGCGTCTCTATTAGACCATGTTTCATTTTTCGCTATGTCAGGTCTAAAGGTTCTACATGATAACGACACATCCAGTAATTACAAATCCTACAGCATCCACACTGATGTAACAACATGTGTGTGTGAGAGACAGACAGAGTGTGTGTCCTTATCCTGGGATCCTAATGACAGGATAGAATGGCTGCGGCCCATGTTGCCCTGACGACAGGCGCCATGGATATGTGACAGAGGGAAACGGGAGAGCGGAGGTGGAGACGGGTAGTCAGAGAGAGTGACAAACATGGCAGGGAGACAGACAGCTTTTGATCATGTAAACAGAAAAACAAATTATCGAGGGCATCAATGATTCACAAGATGACAAACGAAAACACTGAGGTACACGCAGCCTCCATGGAGAGAAGATTTGAATAAAATTTACATTAGGCACAAAAAGCAACACATAGAGCTCCAGATTGCCAACAGTGCTTTGCATTTGTAATTGAGGTAAAAGAAAGATATGTTTAATCATCGAAGCCGCTAAAGAGGGAGGTTACTAGCAATTTTACCTTCCAATTATCAACACAACCCAACGTACTGATTCAGGAAAGATGTATGTCAAAGCAGATGGTAGAAAAAACACACTGCAGGTATAAATAGTCTGCGGTTTCTACCTGACTCTTTCACTCGCCTACTGTTTCTTTTTTTAAAACTTTCAAAAAGCCCCGTCTAAAACCGTCCTCTGCTTTCAGTCCCTTCATCTTCCTACTCATACACTCTATGGTAACACACACACACACACACACACACACACACACACACACACACACACACACTGAATTAAACATGACTATGATAGTGGGACTTTGCTGGCTGAATTCTAATTACACTGACTTTGCAGGGTGGCACATGTGCCTGAGGGCTGTGCGGGAAACTTTGAGTGTGTGTTGGGTGTTTACGCTTATGTGTGCATATGTGTGAGTGTGTGTGTGTGTGTGTGGGAGATTGAGGGAGAGAGAGAAAGAGAAAGAGAGAAGGAGTGTGTGTTTGTGTCCACATCCTGCAGCCACAGAGCCCTCGGAAGAAATGACAGGCTTGTTAAGAGGAAACCAAATTTGCAGCGCCTGTGATATCAATAATAAAAAGAGAACTAACGTCTTTCTCATGTGACAGTTAAGGAGAGACAAAGTCATTTAAATTTTTTTAAAGTTGCTGTGATTGTGAGTCAAGGACACATTCTCTAAAAGCCATTTCTTGTGGAGACTCCTGTCCTTTGCTGCAAAATTTCTCTTTCTCACTTCTCCAGACATCAGTTATACACCTCACTAATGGTCTAACCTGGCATCAAAAAGCTTTTATGGAGTAATTTGATACTTTGAAGGCAGGGGTGATGCAGTTGCTCAGTGCAGGACCACAGGAAGTGATGCAAGAGACACAAAAAGTTGGATCCAGGCCTCTGTAGTCTTTGTTTTATCGTATAAAGTCTGTGCAACCTTATTCTCTTGTTCAAAGTCATGCTTTCCTTTCAGCTGGAGGATCACAAGTTCCTCTGAAGGCACAGCAAACTGTCTGACCTCTTCTGTTTTACAGCCCTTTCTAATCTCTATAGGATAAAGTAGGTTGTCTGAAAGTTAATCTAGTCAGGTTTAAGAACTTATAAAACCTTGGGGCATTACATTACATACATTTTTTTAAAGTTTCATGAGATAAAAACAAAATGAAAGCTTAAAGTTTAACTTAAATCTAACAAAAAAATCCCGAGCCTGTGTATGTAGTTTAATGGTGTGATTAGGACCTGTAACGTCAGGATGTCAAAACCTTATCACACAGCTTTACTATGAGAAATTTTTATGTCACCTATGGGTAAGTGTGAAAGCGTTTGCTTGTAGGAGACACACCTGCATCTAGTTTTACTGCCAAAACTTTAGTGTGCTGGTTGAGTCTTAATACTCTTACAACTTTGTTTTTCAGCAAAAAAGGCTCACTGTAAAACTACACGCCCAACACCAGAGGTCGGACAGATGAGATTAGTGGCTTTTAGTAGCTGAGGGCCAGCTATTTTTCTCTGGAGCTGATGGGAATCAAAACAAAATTTGAGGGAGATTAAATATTTAGTTACATTTATCAAGAAGCTAAGAATACTTATCAAGAATGCTACTACTGAATGTGTAAATAGGAAACTGTTTGCCAACAAATTAACTAAACATATATTCAGTTAATTTAGAAATCACAAAACTTCACCGTTTACAATATTAAATTATGTTTGATGGCTGGTCCGACAGAGAAAGGGGGGTGTCAGCATTGTAAGCAGCTGTAATTGCCCTTTAAAGAGCAGCTTTACTGCTTGTTTTAACTTCAGCACATTGGGTTTCTTACTCAAACACATGCTTTCAAACCCAGATTATTGATTCCTTTGCACATTTAAATCCAGACCCTCCTCATCAACAGGAGAGTTGATCCCAAGTTTTTATATATGTCTTGTTTGGAGTGTGCAGCATTAGAAACTGGGGCTTGAATCAATGGATGTTTTTAAAGTGCTATAAAGTGATTGTAAATAAAATGTACTCACACAAAAAAAGAGGATTTAGTTTTTAAAAAGAATAATGGCTACTCTTTTAAAATGCAGTGTCTGTTCTTTTGGTTTTTAAAAAGTTAATAATTTGGAGACACAATTCAAATTCAGCACAGTCCCATTTCTCACATTGCTGCATGTCAGCCAAAGAGAAAACGAAAGTACTAAAGGATTGTGGGTGAAAATATCAACAAACAAAAACTCCAACAGACTGCTTTTAAAAAAAAATAACCTCTTTTAAAGCAAGGGGGGTGGGGAGGTAGGTTTTCAGGAAGTGTAAGGGAGGAGAGATGGGGAATGTCTGCTGGGTGGTAAATAATTAAACACAATGGACTTTCACACCTGAAGCCCAGGCGCACAATGTAAATGTAGGAGTGTGCCCTTTCATTGGCCTTCCTGTGTAACCGAGGGCTTTTAACCATTAAGGTTAATATATTTTTAACCTGCTATATGTATGACATTTTACTACAAGGAGAACAGCAGTGCTCTTAAAATAAAGACACAGATCGTGCACAGAGGTGGGGTGTGTGTGTGTGTGTGTGTGTGTACTGAATACTGCAACAACTTGACTTTGATAAAACTGATGGACAGATATTAAAATTTTCGTCGCTGCTTTATTAATGAGGGAGCAGCTAGATTCTGACTTTCTTGTTGTTCCAGTGCATTGTGTCAATTTATAGCATCAATATTCCTTTTGAGCAGCAAAGTGAGAAATGCTGGTACACATCAGTGTAAAGTATTTTTTAAACTTGGGTTGCTTTCATAATGAAAGTTCTGTTTATCTAGTCTGCAAGGGAAAAAAGATCATAATGATAAATTGTTGCCTTTTGGACTTTGACGGCCTTCATTTCTTGGTAACGCTGACTTATAACAAACTAATCATGGTAAACATGAAGTCATAAATTGTCAGATAACTTAGTCATTAGTCATCGGTGACGGTCAGCCTGCATCATCAGTGCAACATGGACGAGCGTTTTGCTCATTGCTTTTACTGTGTCACATGACTTTGCTTATCTTGTCTGTTACATTAAGAGCTCCAAGAGGAAAAGTGATGATGAGCATCATTAGTTGAGACTCAGCTGGAGGCTCTTTCTAATATCTAAGCAAAGCATTACAATCACTCTGACATCCAAGTGCACTTGTTAGCATGGTTACCACATGATCTTACAATGTTTTGGAGAATGTTTGCCAAATTATCCAACTCCCCTCCAACCCTGTCAGATGGATTCAAGTACCCATTGACAGACTGGATGGCCTTCATGTTACTGTTCTATCGTGTTTCACAGTGAGAAAACACTGGCTGCACACGTGGATGCATACAATATATAATGAGCCTGAAAATGGCAGTATTTAGGTGTCATTTTGTTCACTTAAATTTAAATTTTATCTGCAACCACCTGAAGTAGTAGAACCTGGGTGTCTCAGCCATTTTTCACTTTTAGCAATAGGTTTTATAATTTGATTTTGCTGCATGATTGCTATTTTCAACAGTTTCGAGATTAAGTGTGACTACTGACTCAGGTCTGTGGGAAACCATGAAACTCGCCCTGTGCAGTGGGCTTATTGTAGCTCACAGGTTACTGTGACAATTAGAATCACAAGATTAGAATCACGCTGATGTATAATTGTAGCAGTGTGTAGACTTTTATTTTAAACACACAGATAAATTTTATATCATTGTTTTAAGGATCATAATTTGTATTTTCAAGTTTGGTAAGCACCCGTCTTTGCAGATACCCCTGCTGAAGTACCCACAGGGTACAAAAAGCTCCTGTTGGGAATTAGCGCCCGAGGCAATCGCTTCCTTGTCAGTTCCCACGATCAGCAGATGGAATGAATAGTAGATTAATTCTTTAATTAATGCTTAAAGTCATATGCCTACAATCACAGACTTATGCGGTAAGGCATCTTTACTTTAACAACACAAACAAGACTTGGCTCAGCTCTGCACCAGATTGACAGCTTTCACAGCAGTCTGAAGTGAAAGAAGCTGTTTGTTTGGGCTGATTAGGGGTAAAAGCATCAATAGATAAGTTAGTTCAATTACAGCCTTATACTGATTTTACCTCAGTATGAACTTAACAGATCTACATCTAACAAAATTCCAAATCCATTAGACTATCAGTCATTCATCTAAATAATTATCACCTTCAGTAACAAACACACCTCTTCATCAAACCTAATCATTAGCAAGGAAGGATTGTCACAATTAAACATAAATATGCTGTAGCGATTAAAAAATTAGTCATCAGAGTGGTTCCTCTGTAGGACCACACAACACTGGAACGACAGTGCTCACTCTCTGGATGCCACGCTGAAAACACATGGGTCCGTCTCCATATTCCCGTAATAACTGATCATAGGGAGCAGAGACTTCAAAAACAAACCACCCATCACCCCCCAGTGTCTTTCTCACAGCTGTATATCTAACCATTCAAGAGTGGCGGCTGTTACACAAGGAAAAAAAAAATCTATGTCAATTCAGTCTGGGTTAAGAGCATGGTCCAATCACACTACAGATGAGAACTGAGTCAATACAGGCCTGTGTATTTCACCAGAAAGCCCAAGTCGATTTTATGCAAATGCAGAAGTGATGCGGTACAAGAAGCTGCACTTGACCTACATAGCTCTTCCACAATTCTTTCCCCAAAGAGAGGAGGAGATCACAGGAAGCTGGAAGCAGAGGGACAGGCCTTATTAACTACCACCCCACAGAAATAAAGCAGTGCACTGTGGGTGGAGGGTGAAAAAAAAACACAGTGTTGCTTTTGGAGTGATAAAAACTAGAGTACAGGAGAGACTATGCTGGATGTGGTCCAGCATTCAACACTCAAGTCTTAGGAGAGCTCAGAATCAGAACAAGCAGAGGCGAGCATGGATACAGTAAAATATTTTTGGAAAATCTAGAGGAAGAGTTGATGATGCTGCTTTGGTCAAGTCCTGATGAGCATATGGAACATTTTTTAGCCAAGTTCCTTGTAAAAAAAAAAAAAAAAAGGTTTAGGTTTGTCGGAAAATGAGCCCTCAAAAAACCCAATCCCAGACCAGAACGCTGAGCAGAGGCTGCTCTCACACAGAAGCGGCACAGAACAAAAATTCCACACAAATTATACAGGCCAGGCCAGGCCTCGATGCTTTTGTAATTGCCAGCACAGCCCTGCCCAGAAAAGAAAAGAAGAAAAAAATCTGGGCCTTGATGATGACGAAGAGGAGCAGACAGACAACAAAAGGAGAAAGCGTTTGGTTTGTGAGGGACAAGGACAAAAGGACAGGATGTGTTCATATCTCATGGCCGCGGTCACTGGTAGCCTACATGCACAACTGCACACAATATAAAGGGAATACACCACAACCAGCTTGCATGGGTTAGACTCACACAAGTCAGCCGCCTCAATATCTGTCATTATACAGTCATGATCTGTAGGCAAGCAACATTCAAACCCACAAAACTTTATTTTAAATTCTAGTCAAGATCCCAGAAAAACAACACTAAAGTGCACGGAAATGTGAAGAAAACACTGCACAAGACATCCGCAGATTCCTATTTAAAGGAAGGGCAGCAATAAAAATGCTGGGTTTCTGGGTTTTAGGTTAAACTGAGTCCTGAGGCGTGTCATTTGAAATGTTTGGATACTGCTTTCAACATGATCTGATTGATCTAATACTTTACTGATACTTAAAGATATACAAAAAGGCATTTCATCTTCTATTTCAACAAAATAAGTCAAATGTTGTGTAAGCACAAGAACTTAGCCTTAATGAAACACTCTTACACAAGAGAAAATGATCAAAGTGCCCTGAAATATTGAAGCTTCAAACCCAGCCGTGCAGAGTACAGATGTGTTATAGTTTGAGTGGCGTGACTGCAGAGTCAGTGCATGTTCTGGTCACTGTTTACACTTGATAAAAATCATTAGTAGCCTGAGCTTCTTGGCCTGGTTGTAAGAGGTAGTTGGATTTACTTGGAGAGCAGAGGATTACAGCACAGCAGGTCAAGGAAACAGGACTGCAGGCCAACGTCTGAGAGGCTGCCACCCCGGCCTACTTTGAAAAGCGGCCAAAAGACTGCAAATACTCAGTATTTGTGGCATTGTGTTACTTTTTAGATCACAAATGCTAGGGTTGTTATGTAACTGAATGCATCCTTAAACTGTGGGAATACTTTTTCCACTTTGCCTGGCAGAGTGGATTTAAAGGAGGGTGAGGAATGAAATGAGCCTCAGGACTCGGACCAAGGATGTCGTGGTTACATGATCCACACCCTGAGGATCTCAGCCACTGCCATGCTCCTAATAGTGTGTTATGTTAGGTAAAGATTCAAGCCAAAAGGCAGAAATCTTCAGCTGCAAGAGCAACATAAACACTGCCGTGCTGAGAATAACGCTCAACGCTCAGGCTGATCCAGAGCACAATCTGAGAGCAGCCAGCAGCAACTGGCAAAATTAATTAGAAACATTCACTGATATTTAATTAATCTCTAATACAGATGAAACAGGAGCAATTTGCAGTGAGACCTTGGCCAGGCAAACACCAGTTATCTGATTATGATTGTAAGATAACACTGATGCACAGAACACATTTTTTCAACCATTTAAAAGATGATTCAGGACCAGGCCTAAGGAAATTTCAGCTATTGAATAAAAGCACAGATGAATTCGCCCATAAAAAAAATCAATAAATGTGTTCCTCAGAGTCTGGGACAGGCCAGAGCTGGCCCGAATCCCCGAGCCAAATCCTGAGAACTGAATACAGCCTTGATGAGATTGTCCAGTCAATAGGCTTGGAGGGCCACCTAACCCAATAATGCGCTCTGCGACAAATAACATGCCTTTGTGGGATAGCAATCCACAGGGAAAAAAGCCCTGCATGTTGTTCCAAGTGGCTGTGTAAACACACACTTTTAATCCATCAGTCCTGAGAGCAGGTCAAGTGATGGGATGTGGAGATTTAGTGAAGCAGACACTTACTTCAACCAAAACATATGAAAATAACAGTGAGGATTAACCGAGACTTGGATATGCTGCTTGATTCCTCACAAAGAGCAGGTGACCTCAGTGTAGTGGCTTAGTTAAAGAGCAACAAAGTGACAGATACACATGGATGAAAAAAAAAACAAAAACAGCCTGTCCTCTGTGACGTGTGACTGCTAAAATTAGATCACAGGAAACACTAATGATCCCTCTGGAAAGATTTGGTTCATTGTATGTTTAAGGTTGGAAGCACAATAATACTCCTGCTGACTGTTGCAGTGTTCACATGTTCGCCTTAATTAAAGAATGACGATATAGCAATAGGGGCTGTAAATAATTCTTTTTATTACTGTAAATCTGTCCTGTGTGTTTCTGGTTAACTGATTTATTTTTTAGACTTCAAAATGTCAGAAAATCAACAGAAAGTCACATCTACAAACTACTGGAGACAAGATCGTGTCTAAACATTTCTTGTTTTGTCTGCTAGACAACCAAAGACATTCAGGTGCAAATAATATAAAACTGAAAAGAAGTAAATCACAATCAAAAGCTGACCCCTGCTATTTTGCAAACATTTCCCCTCAAATAATATCTGACAAAATTTGCTTATAATCACAATTGTTTCACTAATCACAGGACGGACTATTCCTCTCAGTACTACTTTATGTTCCCTGTATGTGGAAAGATTGTAAAACTCGTTAACAAATAACATTTGATTCAGTGTTTTTCTCACCTTCTTGCCTGTAGAGCCCGCCTTGGAGAGGCAGGACTTTGCGAGGGACAGGTACCCACCAATGACCTCAATCTCATCCACAGCAGGGTATCTTTTCTTCAGCAGGGAGCCCAGCTGTGTGTACGGGGCCTGGGGGGGCGTGGACCCCGGTGAAGCCTGACTTGTGGCTTCCTGCTGTGGCTCAGGGGAACCCGGTTGGCCCTCGGGCTCCACCCTACGTTTAGGCACCACAGTGAAGGTGTTCCCCTTTTTCCTCTGCACCACGGGGCTGGGAACAGGGACACGCTGTGGGGGCTCAACTTCAATGTCATCTATGTTTGTAACTGGGAGATGATCCCCAGGAGGTGGTTCTGGAGCAGGAGAAGGAGAAGAAGGCCCAGGAGAGTCTGTGGTATCTAAAGAGATGGATGGTGAAGATGGGACAGCTGGAGTAGAGAGGGATGAAGATGGAGAAGTTGGAGAGGGTGGAGTTGGGGTTAGAGCAGGAGATGGAGACGAAGGTTCTGGGATCAGAGGAGTTGCAGGACTTGTGGCAACAGAAGGTGGTGGTTTAGGCTTGGATGGCCTTGCGGGTGTTTTGATCTCCTTCTTCTCCTGCAGTTTTTCCTCAATCCGCTTCGAGGGTGTCAAAGTGGGCATAGGGGTCTGTGAGGTTGGCACTTTTGGTGTGGGCACCTCTGCCACTCGGTGGGACGGAGAAGACTTGATGGGACTGGACGGTGTTGGGCTGCCTGTTGCAGATGAGGCAGCTGGGCGGCGTTTGGGGATTACTGTGAAGGAGTTTCGGGATTGCAGGCGAAGGTTAGCTAGGGCAAGCGCCTGGGTGTCCCCATCAGGAATTCTAGTGAGGTCAGGCTTTGGGGAGGGACGAATTTCAAAGTCCGGTGAGGAACAAGACACCTTTGATGAGACAGGGCTTGAAGGGGACTCGGCACGGGCACGAAGGGTCTCTGGAGAACATGGCACCTTAGGCTTGGGTGGCACCTCTGCAACATCCCAGTCTCTCTCTCTGGGGGGCTTGGTGTGCCCCCTGTCTGGTTCATCTCTGGCGGGGACAGCTGCACCACGGCCACCGCTCTCCTCAAACCGCTGACGGAAGGAAGACACAGACTGAGGGGGGCCAGCAGGGCGCTGAGGGCTGCCTTGCTCAGAGATGGCAGATTGTGGCTTTGGTTTGGAAGACCAGGAACCCTGGAAGACAGGTGACGATGGCTGGCTGCTGCCCGGGCTGCTGACCGACGGGCCAGGCCTGGACTTTGGCACCAGTTCTGGTTGTGGCTTGGGCCAGAGTCTTGGCCTACTGCTGGAACTACAATCCAGGTCCAGCAGGTTCTCTGTGCTGTGGGACTTCTTCTGCAACTTCCCATAGTTGCTGTCAAACTTCTGCAGTATTCGACTGACCCGACCTTGACCCTCACCTGCCTCATATGATGAGACCTCGTGATCAGGACGGCCCAGGGTGCTCAAGTTCTCCTCACTCTTGCTCAATGTGGTGTCATAAATTACTACTTCCTTGGCTCTTATCTCAGTAACAGCACTCCCTCTCCGGTCGAGGAGGTCGTTCAAAGAGCTGTAACTACTGACACCATTTTGCTGCCATTTGGACCCGCTTTTGAGTCCTCCAGCTTCCGGGAAGTAATCCGGATCCGACTCAATTATGATAATATTCTCAGCGCGGATAGTCCGTATACCAGGTACACTGCCGTACAGCTCAAGGATGTGCTGGACCGGACGAGCGGTGTTTTCTCGGTCTTGTCGCCTCCTCCGCTCCTTCTCCAGCTTGATGAACGGGTTCTCCTCCAGCGGGCCCAGGCTTTCCTGTAGCACTAGGCTCTCCTGTCTGTCGATCTCCCTTGAAGCCGTCCTCTCTGTGGCCATCGGCCGTAGCTCTTTGTTGATAGCGAACTGTTGGCTGGCTGGGGTGATGGTGTAGTTCCGGCCGGACCCGCCACTCGCTCCGCTGTCACTCTTGGGTCCGCTACTGCTGCCATTCACATTTCCCGTCAGGTCGCCGTTAGCTCGCTGCGGGCTCGCACCACCGGGACTGGACTCCGCGGCACCTGCTCCTCCAGAACCGCCGCCCTTCGCCTTCCTCCTCTCAAGGATCTCTCGCTTCCAGGCCGGCATCCTCGGGCTGTCTTGTCCGGCCTCTTGGCGGAGGACGCGTAGCTCTCCTCCGCCAGACATTGCAGAGGGTTGTTCGGTGGGGATGCAGAGGGGAGAGGCAGGCTCCGAGGCGGTTTTGCCGCGGTCCGGTGCGGCTGTAAAACCTGTATTCAGCTCAGAATGCGGCACCGATCACCGCACACTCACACACATCCCTACCGTCTCTTTTTTCTCTCTCCTCTCCCTCTGCTTTCTCACTCTCTGTCTCTCTCTCCCTCCCTCTCTCTCTCTCTCTCTCTCTCTCTCTCTCTCCACACAGCCCCTGAACATGGCCCCGCCCATCTACAGCAGCACGAGCAGCTTCAGCACTATCATCCGCTTTTTGATTGGTTGTTATGCCCAACATACACGCCCCATTCCCTGTTGTAGCTCGCAGCACATTGACGCAAACCACTCCTGTTTCTATTGTTGACTGGGCGAGGAGAGCCTGTCAATCACAACCGATGCGTTCAGGTTCCACCCGCCCTCTCTGTTTGTTTTTACCTTATCTAATGCTTTCGGTGTATTTATCTTTTATAAAGTGATTAATTATAGATAAGCTGTTAATGCTCTTGGTGCTCATATTGAAAGTACTTTTATTAATCAAAAACCCGCCGTAAAACTTACAATAGGCCTAGTACATTTACCACATTGAAAGTGTAGGCTACTTAATATTAGGCCCACTGATAAGCCTTGAGGGACTGAAATTTCATTTGATCTACGTAGTCTACTTAATAATGATTTCTTTTAGTGTTATTTTTTGCATTACCACAATGGTAATAAATCATTTTGTAATGCTCCAAATTCATAGTTTTTCTTATCAAACCGCCCACACTAAGCAGTGTAGTACAGGGATACTATATCTTGACGTGTTTTCATTCGGGTGTGATAAATAGGGAATATGCCGTGGTGTTAAGTGGCTGACGACTGTTCATTCAGCATTTGTTGGTGACGCCACCTGTCGATAATCCGGCTGCAGTAAACACATGAGCTGAGAAGCAGCCTCCTGCATATGAATCAGCACTATGAGGGTTATTCTGAGGTACTACATAACATTACTGACCTCGTCGCAAATTGATCACGGAACCATAATCAAGAACAGCAAGGACCAAGAGCATAGAAGAAACAATATGATTGCAATCGTAAATGCATCGGACAAACCATACCTTTTGTCTGCTGTAAATTAACAGATAAAAAGCTAAAAGCACACTTTTGAAACTACGATTGAAGAGGAACCCCAATAAAGTGTTGGACGTGCAGCGAGTTGCATCTCTGTGATATCTGAAATTTTCACACAGGCCGTATTTGAGTAGTAGCATAAAACATTAATTTAACAAGGATTTAGGGATTTCAAAGAAGAGATTTTTTTTATGAGCTACATCATCAAATAAATATCAGTATGTTCCTCGTGGTGTACCACGCCCATATAAAAGGACAGTGGCGTCCCCTTGTGGCCATAGACACCCAAACCCAGTGGGAAATCAGATGCAATATCTGTACCTCTTTAAAGCCACAGCTACAGTTGAATATTTATTAGACAACACTGACTGAATGATGATGGTTTATTTACATATATATAAAGATGATAATACGAGTGCCACAACAAAAACGTAAGAACATAAATAAAATTTGGTGGAATATCTTTCCAAAGTCAACATATACATATTACACAGTATTTCACAATGGGAATTACCTTTAAATTAGGGCCTCAAATACATGCAATACATACACAAGGTAGGATTTAATACATTGCATATTTACAAATAAACAGCAATATTCAAGGAAAGTGTGCACACACAAATAACTTCTTGTCCAACACTCTCAGCAACAGGCAACAATGTGAGACAAAATATACAAATCTAATCAAACTGTGCTGGCAAGCAGTATTTTCCACTGAGAAAAGGAAAGAAAAAAAAGCTGCAGCAACGTCTTGAGCTTTGTTGCCCTGACAGTTGGCTAAAAAGGTGCCCAAGACATTACAGCCTTTTGATTTGACCAGTTAAATTTACACGTGTTGTGTGCACATGTCAATTAAAACACAACAGTGGCATGGACTTTCCTCATGGCTCACTGTCTACCACTAACAGCACAATGTAATGACACTATATGTCCCAAATACAAATTTGCTGATTTGCTCTGACTCTTGTTTTCCTTACAGTATCACAAACTTACAGCCATAATCTATCCTGGTAAAAAAAAAATAGGACAGAAAATCAATTCATTGGTATTCATTATTTCCATCCAATCTGCAGAATCTAAAAAAAGTTCATTGTAGCGATAAGTATCTTTGAGTATGTTTACACTATAAAGCCAAAAGAATGTTGTCACTTTGTTCTTTTGTATAATTATTCTAATTCCCAAACCTTAGGGATTGCTGTGAGAGCCTTTACTCCTCTGTTTTCAGATTTTTTCACAACATTTTGGAACCTGACTTCTGTTGCCACCATGTTAACACTTTTATTTTAAGATATGACTTAATGCCATAACAGTAAGAGTTCTCTATATTGGAGCAAAGTCAAATAGTGTGAGATTAAATGTACCAGGATGTAACTGAGCAGGGTCATCTACATTCTTCTGGTTATACAGTGTATTTTAGAATTTAACAACACACAGGGTAATTTGTCCGCTTCCTGTTATTGCAACACTGCATTAAACTTAAAGTGAAAATTTGTATTCAAGACACAAATGACAGAAAACTGTATTTTGATGAGACCTGAAACATAGTATGAAAAGTGCATAATTCCTTTTTTTGTAAAAGGAAAAAAAATGGTAAGGAGCCAAAAGAAAAATTATACCACTGATGTGCTTTAAATCTCTAATGGCAGATAAACGGCAGATTGCTCTCTGTTCCTGCATGATCAGTGATGTGAACCAACCACTTATCAACAAGTGACTGCCTTTCTCAGTTGACTCGACATGCTCGTATCATCAGCAGCTGCAATAGGATGAACAGAGGTGAGACAATCAGGCCAAACCACAGGTCTCTGGCTTGCTCCTGTTCTGCCAGCTTCTGGCAAAGCAGCACCTCGCACACCAGCTTCAGGCTGAGCACCGTCAGCACCCAGAGGAGCCGCAGCACCGCAAGACGCTTCTCATTCTCCTGGTAAAGACGGATGGACACGATGGCCGTGAAGTAGGTGCTGAGACCGTCGGCAGCAAACAGCGGGACAAACACCAGCCACCAGCTCAGCGTGGGGGTGAACATGTCAGCTCGCAGAGCAACCAGCATGCTGAAGACCAGCAAAGCCAGCAGGTGGAGGAAGAGTTCAAAGGTGGCAAAGCCCAACCACTGAACCAGTTCCCTCAGGGAGAACAGCATAGCTGAGGACAGCAGGGTCTTCAACCAGGGACGGACTGACTGAGGACGGCCAAGTCACGCACTGGGCAGCCCTGGCTAGGGGTCAATGTGCTCCAGAGTGAGGGTGGCAGTGCGAGGTCACTGATTGTGCCTGTGCAAGAATGGTGAGACACTGCCGAAAAGACACACTTCACTCTTGGCTACATCTTCAGTTTCACCCTGAGGAGGATGATCGGGGGAGGTGACTGCCAGAAGTGCACCAAGTGTCAGCCCTCTTGGATTGTCTTCCTAGTGAATTATAAACAAAAAATAATATTAGAAGAGATGACACAACGCGCCACATCGGCAGAGCCCTTGAAGACGACAACTATGTATTTAGCCACACACTGTCAGGAAATGAGAGTAAACTGGGCCCAAAAAACGTCCCCATAAACAGAGAAACTGGTGATGCTAAGCACCAATTCCAACTATCTTTTTCCATTATTTAACATTGTCAGTTCGGTTATTTGCCTGATAAACATAAATCACACCACAAGCGAAACTTGTAAATTGTCGCACAGCGTCATATCAACGTTAAGGGTCGATTCGGGTTAAAATTACAATGAAGAGAAAGCCTTGGCTTGTGACGTTACTACACTGTAAGCTAACCACAGGCAATCAGAGATGATTCACAAAGGCCAACTAATTACCACGACCATGCACACATACACGAGAAATGCATTTAACTGTGATTAGATATAAGCTTACCTTGTTAGCAGTCAAGCGTTTTCTGCTCAATTCAACGTTAGATGGATGCGAAACTGTCTGTACACAATGCTAAGAAGACGTTAGCATTGTATCTTTGGCTTTTTTTTCTCACTTCCTGAGAATTATCGCGAGAAGAATTTGTATGGTGGCCCACAAGACTTATTCCTGATTCATCCGCAAAATCTTTTACATTGTTTTTTGATCTGTTTGTATTTTAATATTTTTTTTCTGTAATGGCAACAACGAACAGGTTATGTTTTCTGTTAAGGATATGAATAAAACAAAGTTCAAATATCGATTCAGGTTGTTTCAATAAAAAGTTCAAGCCTAATATTAGCAAGACTCCAGTAAGTAGGTGGCAGTAATGTGCGGTAACGTCGCCTGCGTACCGCAGGTCAAACTCAAAGAAGAAGCTTTAAGGAGAGTGAATGAGAGCCGTGTGGAGAAGTCAGCAAGTCACACAGGTAGGTAAACTGACTTTATTAGTAGATCTCGAAGTTGATAATAATTTGTTTGAAGATTTGTGACGTGAGTTACCACAGGTTGTGGTTGTTACTGTCCACACATAGTTACATTGCTAGGACGCAGGTATTGTTGCAGCCAAGGTGACAAAATGAAATGTTGTAATGGTAGCGTTAACTTAGCCAGCTTTGGGTAACTAGGACACGAGGAAACTGACAGCGAAAATGCCAAAAACACACTAATACGCATGTTCATTTTAAAGTTCTGGTTTTGCATTCACCGCTGTTTCTTATCCTCAGACCAGAGCTGATGCGTTTATCGCAATTCTATAATTTGCCGCTAAGATAATATTAGATCTTGTTAGCCTTGCAGATCCATGGATTAAGGAGTGGTATAAGTGATGTGATGTTGACATTGTAATTTTGTAAATAATTCCCGTATTATCCTTTAGTGATGAATGTAATAAGTGTCTGTATGTTTTCATTGTGACCTGGGCACAATTTCATTGAAACCTGCAGCATGCCCACTGTGCAGCGAGGCAGAGCCAAGCTACTGTTTAGAGAAGCAGCATCACGCATGCTTGATCAGTTTTAAGGGTGACTGATCAGAGATGAAGCACAAATAATTGGGAGCATTTTTTCCCTAATTTTCAGCACTAATGGTGTCTCTGTCTCAGGGTAAAGATGCAGACACCAGCAGAGTCGATCCTCCACAGTGGCTATTTCCACCCGACACTGCGATACTGGCAGACCTGCGTTGCAGATTTAAGACCTGACAATCTCATCTACCCAATCTTCATCACGTAAATTATCTATTTTGTGTCCTATGTATTGTTATTCTAATGTATTCTCATTTTAATCACACAAAACTGAAAAAAAACAAGTATACAAGAGTTTGAAGGAGATCACAGGTCTACCAACATGAAATGACTTGGGGCCATCTTTTTACCTGAAGTAAAGCATATTTTTTCAGATAGGAAGCTTAAATCCACTTGGTCTCAATTTGGGTTCTGTTCTTCTGTCTCCTACAGAGACAGTGCAGATGCAGTGGAGCCCATTGGCAGCCTCCCAGGACAGGCCAGGTAAGAGTTATATCTACAAACTCCATGATACTCATCTCATAACTGTAAGCTGTCGGGTTTAAATCATTACAACAACAAAGCTCCCGTTTTATCAGCAGTTAATATCTGCACAAGTTGTCCCTGCTCATTATAACAAAATTCTCCTTGCACCTAACGATTGGGGGATTACAGTGTGCATTTCAATAAAAATCACATTAAAGTAAGTGTCACACTGCAGCTGTGAGCCCTCTGAGGGTGTTGTCGTAAGATAAAAGCAGTCAGGCAGGGTGGACCAGCAGCCAAACACTGGACCTGGACCAAGATAAGAAGAGAATCCGTTGAGCCTTTCTTCCTCCCACAACTAAAACCAAAATGCAAACACGCCTTCACATTTTATGTCTGACTTACCAGACACTGGGACTGATCTGCAGATAGTTCTAGTATTTCAAATTTTTTTTCCAGGGATTTTTAGTTTCTTGTTGAAAGAGTAAAACTTAATAATTGTAGGATATTTTTCATTGCTTTTCCCCATTGTTTTTCATGTCATGTTCATATTACATATAATCCCATCCATAGGTATGGGGTGAACAAGCTGGAGGGCATGTTGCGGCCGCTTGTGGAGAAAGGCCTCAAATGTGTGCTGATTTTTGGTGTCCCTGCAAAAATAGAAAAGGTGTGTGAAACTTAAAGGTGGAAAAAAAAAACCAAACATGTTTACCACTTTTCTTTCTTATTTGCTTTCTCTTAGCATTTATTTTTCTATCCATAGTTAGGGACAAAATATCAGTGGCACTGTATGGTTGCCTTTATGGTGGCATATATCTACATATGGTAGAAAAGGCTTTTCATCAGGGTTGTATTGGATCGGTCAGTTAGTCAAGTCAGTACAGCTGCTCTCATTAGTCAGTGACAGAAATAGCAGGTGGTTACAACTTGTTTCACGTCCATATTTAAATTACAACATAATGTGCGATATACTTCATCAGCAGCACTGATAGAGTTGGTCCCTGAAAAATGTGATTAGTGGTTTCAGATGGGTCTTATAATAAACCCATTATTTCTACAGACAATATTAACACTTATAAAACAATTTGTACTCAATTATGACTACATAATGACTATTATCTACGTGTGAACTAGTCTAAATTTAAACTTAAGTTTAAAACTTAGGGTTTTTCTGGGAAATGTACAACTTTCTAATTCACCAAAAGTGAGTGAACTCTTCATCATTTACATTTTGTAGAAGAATGAAGGCTGTTGTATCATCAGATTGATGCCTTCTGTTTTCAATTTGTTCAGTGATCTTTCATATTTCCCGTCAGGATGAGAGAGGCTCAGATGCCGACACAGACGACACGCCGGCTGTACTGGCCGTGAAGAAGATCAGGTCTTTGTTCCCGGAGCTGCTGGTGGCGTGTGACGTCTGCTTGTGTCCCTACACATCACATGGACACTGTGGTCAGTGTCTCCTCCTCCTGACTCATACCTACTGTTTACACTACTGAAAGAGTAGCAGCAAGAGGACAGACAGAACATTCAGCACATATGTGGATTTCATTACTAATATTTTTTCTGTTCAGGTATCCTGAATGATGACGGTACTCTGAACAATGACGCCAGCTGCCTGCGCCTAGCAGAAGTGGCGCTGGCCTACGTTAAAGCTGGTAAAAGTTGTTCCTTGTTTTTAAAGGTTGTTTCTATTTTTGGGAAGCAAACATTAGACAATAAGCACTTTTCTTTTTCCTCCTCAGTGAACCTTTCCTTCTTATTTTGTTTTATTTAAGGTACTTTAGGTAACATTCAAGCACCAGTTATAGTCCACTTCTTATTTGGAGGTCACATTATTACTGTGTACTGGTTTTACAGTTTTGACATCAAGCTTAAATCATACTTTATTGGTACAGGAGTGACTGGTAGTATATCTTGACTGAAACTCATGAAACTGTTCTCATAGGACTTAAACCCAGGCTGCCTGGATTGTAAAACCAGCAATCTTAACAGCTTCTGGAACCCTCAACATTATTAACACTTTATTTTATATTGTGACCCACCAATTAAGTTATTTAAAGCAGATTTGACCGCAGGTTTAGCCACAATCAAAGTAAATTAAGAGAGTTTACATTAGGATTTTACTGAAATTGGTGCTAAAATGTTTCATATAGCACCTTTTATCAAAAAAGAAATGCACAAATATTTCGACTCCATAGGCTGTATTATTGCATATATTCATTCACCCTTATCTGTTTATAGATAAGTTGATATGTCTAAATCTGTGTTGTTTTGGCTAAGAAACATTTAAGATGAATTAAAAAAAAAATTCTTTATTACGTTAAGTGGACTCTAAAAGGAGCATGTTTGAAACCAAACTGTAAAGCTTTTAAAACTTGATGTTCTCCCATATTTTTGACATTATACTGATATGTATCCAGTCACATTGTCATGGTTGCTTGTTGTCCTCCAGGCTGTCACATCATCGCTCCCTCTGACATGATGGATGGGAGAGTCAGAGCCATAAAACATGCCCTGATATCTAATGGGTTTGGAAACAAGGTAAGAAGCCAAAAATCACTGCAACTTGAAGAAAGAGTATCATCATCATAAGATTTGTTGAGAGTAAAAAAAGTTCATATTACAAGAGGTGTAAATGTCACATCATTTTTTTAAAGTGGTTGCTCAGCATATTTTCTCTTTCCTCTCTGTCTCCAGGCTTCAGTGCTGAGCTACAGTGCAAAGTTTGCCTCTTGTTATTACGGGCCTTTCAGGTAAGTGGGTGCTGCAGGATCAGGTGTTAACAGATCAGTCAAACAGCTCTTTGAATTGATTCAGACTGAAGCTCAGGCTGTCTGTGTACACAGAGACGCTGCACAGTCAAAGCCTGCGTTTGGGGACAGACGCTGCTATCAGCTGCCTCCCGGAGCAAGAGGACTCGCCATTCGAGCTGTGGTAAGTTGCTTTGTGTGTGAACATTTGGGCTCACAGGTGTTTGCTGGAGATCTCACTGTAAATCTGTGCTGCAGGAGCGAGACGTCAGAGAAGGAGCTGATATGCTGATGGTGAAACCAGGTCTGCCGTATCTGGACATCATGAGAGAAGTCAAGGACAAGGTCTGTAACCGAACCGGCTATGGCAAATGAGAAACAGTGCCAGAGCAGTGCATTTTGGGAAACATGCTCGGTTGAGAAAATCTAATACGTATATTTTAGGAGATGTCATCCTGAAATAACACGGTGCCTTTTGAAGGACATGTTGACATTGTGATAAATCTTTGTTTCCTCACGTGTCTCTCTCTTCAGTTCCCCACTCACCCTCTGGCAGTGTACAACGTGTCAGGAGAGTTTGCCATGATGTGGCACGGAGCGCAGGCCGGAGCCTTCGATCTGCGGGCCGCAGTGATGGAGGCCATGACCGCCTTCCGCAGGGCAGGTGAGAGGGGAGGAGAAGGGTGGAGTTAACTCTCAGATCATGTGAATGAAGTCTGTGTCCAGACTAAGTTAGCTAACCTTGCACAATGTATTTTTGATTTAGCAATTAAGTTAAACCGACACACACACATACAGTATACATTCATTTTTTTCTCATATTTATTAAATGAACTTATTTTGACTTGGAACACATTTGTGCATTTTATTTAAATGTCTGTAGATGAGTTAAGTGTGTTTGTGTTTATGTATATGAAGGACAAGAAAACAGTTTTTTTCCAATTATTTATGTATATTTACTGTAATTTCATGTTGCCATAAATCCAAATCCGTTCAGTTTTAAATGTATTCTGACCTGATGCTAATAGTTTTTCCACTGTCTCTGATGCAGGTGCTGACATCATCATCACCTATTACACACCTCAGCTGCTCAGCTGGCTAAAGGAGTAAGGAAGCAAAATCTGAGCTCAGAGGATGAGAGACGGACCAACAGAGAGACTCCTTTAACAGTACAAACCTGTTCGATCAGTCATGCTAACAAAGAGCTCTGTGACATATAAAACATATGGAGAAAGCCAACCTGTATATTTTTAAGCCTTAAATTTACTTTATCCACTCAGTTTTGAGCTGTTTCTGTGCGTTTCAGGTTGATTTGCAGCAATTACTATTTTTTTAAGAGAGTCCTGTAACCAAATTAAATTTCTCTTGAAGCTTTTAAAGGGCTTATATGGAGCTTAATACTGAGAATGTGAAAGTTGACAATCTTGCAGGTGTTTTTTTTAGCACTTAATGTCTCCTGTTTGTCGTCGAGATTAGCATTAAATGAAATCAGTCATTTCTTTTCCCTAATGAGACTATGGAATGTATATTTGTATGAATAATAGCCAAACAGATGTCTGATATATATGTTACTGCTGCTTCAGATTAAGCACCGTCATCCCCTAACAGTCTCATTGACAAGAAAAATAAAATCATTCGTGCAGAGCTGTGTGTGTGTTGTTTTTGAGGAGTGAGCCTCCACAGACCTCTTACCAATATGTAGATGCTTAATGCTCTATTTAAAAAACCTTTTAGCGCCTCTTGTCTGTTATGTAGCATCACACAGTGACAGTTAAAACAGCCTGAATCTCATCTCGTGGGAGCTCAGTGGATCTTGATCTTCATCTTATGCATTAGTAATGTTAAAAATATTACTTCTATGCACATCAATTGAAACATAAAGTTTGTTGTCCATTAGGTTGTGCAGCTTAGGAGAGGCCCATAAAATATAAAGTGACCATGATTAAAAGTGTGCTACTTTGGCCATGTTTAATAATAAACTTATTTATGATATGTAAGAATGTAGTTTGGACACAGCAGAATATTATTTCGAGTTTTAAAATGCACTTGTTATTAACATTAATATTGATGTAAAGGAGATATGACTTAAGTTTACTTAAATTACTCTTCTAGTTGTACTACTGATCTGAAGTTATTTAAAAAATGTAATTATTGTATAAGGTTTATCCATACTTGTCCAAAAGGATCACATTTGGGTGAACTCAAGGTACATGAATTGCAATTTACTGTATCAAAATGGCACAGTCAGGATTATGTTGAGTGTGGAGGTTGGATTAATATATGTCATAAGTACATTGTGGAAGGTCAAAATTTCTGTGCTTTTAGTAAATTAATTACGCATATTTTAGACAACTAGAACTGAGTTTAATTTTGTATGTTCTACTGCTGAAATTCTTAAAAACACAAATAGATTCACCGATCATCCTACAGCAGCATATTTAAGATCTCTTTTACATTTATTGTTTACTTTGATGGGGCGTGTTCACTCTGCGTGTTGCAGATGGATGAAGTTCCTCTGGAACATCCCGGTGTTCATGACAGTAAGATGACTCAATGTTGAACCGAATGAGTGAAAAGGTGGATGTTTTTGCAGTGTGAAGCACTTGAATGCTGACATCCGAGGAGCTCTTGAAAAGCTGTAAAATGCTGAACCATTAAGGTCTTATTCCAGGTGCTGCTCTGCAGACGAAGATCGATTCCAACCGGACAGAACGGAAAGAGACACGCACGGCTACAGACAGCAATCAGCTGCATTCAGGCTCACGGTGCCCTTTTTTATTGGCTGCATGTCATTTAAGACAGCGGGTTGGGCCCTTTCACATTTTTACAAGCATCCTCTCAGATCTTGTTACAGGGATGAGTGCGATGTTTCAGCTGAGTCATTTCCTCCTTTTATTTCATTATTATTATTATTTAAGTATTTCAATTGGGAACAACCAGTTAGTCATGCTCTGAACAAGCCTGCATGTAAGCAGTGACACCAAAAACTCCCCATGATATCCAGTACATATATAAATATTGTGAGTCCACTTTTAGAGTTTTATTAATTTTGGCATTGTAATGATGCTCAGACGGAAAAACCTCAGAATCTGTGTTTAATATTAGCAGATTAGGGGTCGGAAAGCTTCGCTGCTGTGTTGGGGGATTTAAATAAATTACCGCGCCATGCTTCCCTGCGTAACTGCGCACCACGCCTTTTACATACCGATGACTGCAGACGAAGCAAAACTGATACGTTAAACGAGACCGTTTAGTTAAAAAATAAAACAAACAACACCAAAAAAAATAAAATAAAAACAAAACAAAAAACTAAGTCGTTTTCAGGATTAACTATAAAGAGCAGCTCCATTGGGGCTGTTCAGTGAAATACAGAGCAAACACAGAATACAGAGCGGAAAGGACCATGTGCCAGAGATAACGATAACTCTGGTGCAGAGAATTGGCATTTTCAAATGTTTATACATTTTGACCCGCAACATAATGATATTAAAAATAAATTAAAAGGAGCAGATGAACAAGAACTTCAACTAAGCCTAAACAGGAGGCAAAGGGGATAGATAACTTTTGAGGGATTTTTATTCCTCTTATGAATCATTGTTAAATTCTCAACTTCTTACAATCTGAAAGGCAGAGCTAAATTTCGAACAAGATTTATTCAGCAGATGTATAAAAAATCAGGTTCATTATCACAGTGGATGTAAAACATCGTGTACGGTGGTGCTGCATGTCCTGTTTTGTTTTCACACATTAAAAGCCTTACACTATGATTTGTAGCTGCTATGAAAGGTCCATTCAGGGGTTTTTAAATATCTTTTTGGGAATATTCTTTTAGAATAGTTCTAAACTTTTCGTACAGAAACCTAGTAAAGTTGACACTATTTCAACAGTGAGCAACACTCAGGTTAAAATAATGCTGAAGCCTGCTGATGTTGCTGGAGACTCAATCCTGTCAGATAATGAGACTTCGCACAGAAATAAACCGTGATAACATTTAGCGAATCACCTCTTTCGGGTGCGCACCTGAGCCATTATCCAAGGCAAGACCAACAGGTGGCGCTGTTCGATCGCCTTTATTGATGAGCTGCCAAAAATATCAAATCAATAAATAGACACAGCGCCACCAACGGACAGACACTTTTTACTCCAGTTTCTCACGCCTAAAATCTATGTTTTAGACCTCTGAAATCAAATCCAGTAAAAACTAGTCATATTTGCTAAAAATATTGAAGTTAAATATTGAAAAAGATGCTCGTATGTGGCTCCTAAAAAAATCCCCAACGACTCAGACCCACACTGTACTTTGTAAAACAGCCGGCAGGGTGCGACTCATGCATGTATTGAGAATTACACTCATGCGCTGCAAAAAATTGGCCTATCACATATTGTATTTAACATATCATTAAGCCTGTTGGACTTTGCTTTAGAATCGGAGTTTTCATTCAAACATGAGCAACTTGCCCACACGCGCCCTCCTTGTTCCGTCCCTCATGCAGTTTCATTTGTTTGGTTTTTGTTTTTAAACACAAATGTCACTCAGGATCTGCCTAATTCTTACGAGAAAAAATTAACAAATTGTATACCTTCATATCATCATTTAGGAGATAAGAATATATAAAAAATCCGCCAAAGTCATCTCGGTTCACTTGAAAATATAAATCAGCTTGTTAACATAATAAATAATCATTTTAAACTCACTGGTCATCAGATTAATGGTAGCGGACTTTTCTTGCAGTGTGTGACGTGTGGGGGCCGAGCAGAGGGCTGCACTGATTTAAGTTGCAGTCATCTGGATGGATGTTATCACTCTCCGAGAGACCATCAGCGAGAGGGTGAAGCTGCGCTGGAAAAGTCGCCTTGGAAGTGTATAAATTACTGTTAACGTGGATTTACGCAGCGGATGCGCATGGCACAACCGAGCTTCCGCGACAGGATGACACCTTTACCGACTTTGTTGGACTTTTGAGAGAGAAGAAAACCGAGCGCGACAAAGACGGATACTTATGGTTTGGTGTCAGGGTGCCGCAGCTGGCTGTGTCTCCTCTCCAAACGGTGCGCTCTCCTTGGCCGTACTTTCTTTTCTGGGACTTCGAAGCGGCTGGGACGCGACATGGGATGCCGAAGCACGCTGGGATGCTGCCTGCTCGCGGTTCTGTCCTGCTGCCTCCTCCCTGGCTGCAGAGGTAACATAACCGTGGCGGTGATGCTCCCGGACAACCACCACAAGTACCCGTGGGCTCTTCCGCGCGTCTTCCCGGCCATCCTCATGGCGCACGAAGATCTGCACGGTAAACACGGGCTGCTGCTAGGTCGCTACATCAACATCTTGAACTACAGCACTGAGGATCCCGCCGCGGGGTCGTGCGCGGAAAGCCGGGCGCAGGTGGTGGCCGTGGACGCCAAGCTTTACATCCGTCCGGACGCTTTCTTTGGACCAGGATGCGTGTACCCGCTTGCCTCGGTGGGACGTTTTGCGTCCCACTGGAAACTTCCGCTGATCACCGCCGGAGGACCAGCGTACGGCTTCGATAAACGAGAGGAATACCGGACCATCGTGCGCAGCGGGCCGTCCACCACCAAACTGGGGGACTTCGCCAACGTCCTGCACACGCACTTCAACTGGACGTCCCGGGCCGTTGTGATCTTCCACGATCTGCGCCAGGACGACCGGCCGCACTACTTCCTGTCGGAGGGGATCTACCTGAACCTGAAGGAGGAGATGAACATCACGGTGGAGGCCCAGCCGTACGAGGACGAATATAAATACTATAAGGATCTCATTACTTTCATGAAGGAGCGTGGGAGAAGTAAGTTCATAAAGTTTGTTTTAAAGTTGCAGTACCTGGTTAATAGGACATATAACACTGGCATTCGATCAACTGAGCAAAAAATTCAGGCCTGTGGAGTTCAAATTGTCACATACAAAACCAGCTTTGAGTGTGTCTGGTCAATCCCCCCCAAACCCCCCAAAACAAAATTAAAAAAAAGACAAAACAAAAACAATCGTACAAACAACGACTTTTAATTTTCTCCGTGAGCTGGTTTTGTAATTTGTGTTTGAAGTAGGTGATATTATCTGGACATAGAGCAGAACAGCAGCTGGCTTCTATAAAGATAATGTCAAACTGGATGATGTGCAGGGGGAACAATTTAGTGGACTACAATTGTCTCGTGGCCTGTAGGCAGATTTCTATCTCGTCTTTGAAGAAAAAAAAATTGCATCAGTCGACCTGTGCCTTAAGGTTCAAGGGAAGAAACATATCAAAAACTACTCTATGTTTATTAAATCTGGGGCATTAAATTGTGGTGTTTTGATGAAATGCTTCAATAGGAGAGTCCGCTTTTCTATCACGAGGTCACAGTGAACTTTTTTTTTCTCCAGGACATACAAATAAAGGTTGGCTGGAATAGGTGCACGGAAAAGCCGTATATTCCGGAGTTATTACAGAGGAATGTTTAGGCTGTGGGCAGTCTGCTGCTGCTGCTGCTTTATTGCCTTGCGGAGGACCACCACCTGCGTTTTTTAAAGAGAGAGGGAGAGAGAGAGAGGTTAAGATCAAATGGGTGCCCTCTCTGCCAAAACATGCCTCCTATGTGTTGTTCACTTCATGCATTCTTGGTGCTGCTGTTCATTCCCTTGTAATGGAAAATCCGAATGGAGTTCATTCTCGGTATAAACTTATGATTTGACGCCAAACTTGACTCAAATCCACACAAGTTTAATTAATAAATATTTGTGGAGCTGCCAATATGGCCAAGGATACCAAACATGGCAGGCTGAATTCCTTTATGTGTGTAAAATAATGCACAAGAGAGTGTGAGCCATAGAATAACATGGAGTGTTTAAATATTTAACTCAGTGGAAATATCATATAGCTTCAAACAAAGAGCTGGAACAAGATGATACAGAACATATATGATGTTGCCAGCAGTGTGAAATAATATTTTCCCCTCTTGAAGCTACTTAAGGGGACAATAAAAGAGGAGGGAACTAAATGATTCATAGAAATATCTGTCAAGTTGCAAAACAATCATTTTCTTTGCAAATAAAAAATAACAGCAGTTTCTTTTGGCTGAGGCATAAATCACACAGCAGAGTGGCTGTTAAATCACTCCTCACTGTTCTCGCCTTAAGTTTAATTAACTGGAAACATTGTGAGGCTGACTTAATCATTACTGCTGTTGTGAAAAGTTAATTGTGTGACTGAGAGTCTGGATTGTGGCTCGTGCGTGGGTGCAGCTGCACATGTGTTTGTGTATGAGGGGAGACAGGCATCAGCAAAGAATACCAAAGCTGATGAACTGACCACGAAAGCATCATTTCTAAAAACTGCAGAGGCAGAGTGTGCAAAATAACACATTCTCAAGCCATCTTTCTGATTGTAATCAATGGCTCTGTTGGTAAATAATTACTGCATTGATGCTTAATAGATCTGTCAGAAGCCATTAAAAAGAACAACTTTTGGTTTTGCAGGTTGTGAAATAAAAACTCTTTGACCTATTCTTTTTATTTGGTAATAATACTGCTATAAATGTTAAAGTCTGTTAAAGTATTCATTTGTTAAATACATTTATTTGCTTTATATCTTAGAATCATATTAGTAAATTGACATTGACAGTCTCATGTTTGTGCATTATAAGTCCAGTGGGTGGGATTTAGGGGGATCTATTTGAAGAATATGAGATAGAGATAGAGATTAGAGAATAGAGATTTAATAGAATATCCACTGGTATATTTTTACGTATAAAATCTGAAAATAAGAATTGTGTACCAATAAACGATACTAAATCCCACACATTGTACCTTTGAATATGGAGCTGGAGTCATGAGGCGATTAGCCTAGCTAAGTGTAGGGACTGCTGGCAGGGAAAATCAGCTCTGCTCAAAGTTGGACACAAAGTCTACCAATACCTGTTAGCTCACTTATGAACATGCTGTATCTTGTTTGTTTAACCTGTAAATAAGAAAAGTAACAACATTTGTGCAGGAGCTGTTCCTCCATGAACACAGCCAAATGACTGTTACTTAAGTTGCGTCGTCACATTGGGGTTGTCAGATTTGGTAGCCTAACATCATGCCTGTAAAGAGATCAAAACCAGAGCCACAGCTTAGGAAGAGACATTTTCAGCATGTAACTTCCTCTAAAACCACAAATACACATTTTCTTTTTGTCCATGTTCAGATGTGTGTGTAAACATGTTACGATGAACAATCAACCAATTGATAACCAATCAAACCAATTGCCAACCTTTTATTGACCAGACTGCAGTTTATGTTGTGACCAAGCTGTGGTTAAGGTCTGGAAGCCACAGGGTTAGGAAAAATGTGTTGTGCTTTTTTGCCTAAAATACCGCTTTTTGCCACCACAAACATAGCTGGATATTAACCTGACATCTCTGTCTGGTGTCTTGCTAAATATACTCGTTTTTGTGGGTTGAAACATTCAACCATGACCTCACAGTGATCGCCACCACTGTCCCCTCCTCCAATGAGACAAGCCATCTTATTTACATGTGATTTGAGAAACATTACATTGAAAGATATTGTACAAATGTAATAATGTGATAATTTGTATGTATAAAACATACAAATTGTAAGTATACATGATTATCAAAAAAGTGCAATGCTGGCGTGTTTTTTAGGGCTATTCCAAGCTTTAAGCTAGGCTAAGCTAATCACATCTTTGCTCAAGCTCCATCTGTAACAAACATGAGATTAATACTGCTGGTTACTTTTTGATTTAAAAAGATGACAAAAAATGTTCTACAACCTGGCAAACTTAAAGTTGATCTCATAACAGAAACATATATCAGACAGTGTTCATAGATTTTAATCACAAATAAAGCCATCAGTTACAACTCAAATCTCTTTATAAATAGTGTTTTATTATGCATTTGTATCCATAAATCTAAACGCTTTGGATCAGAAGTTTGTTTTTAGCAACACAAAGTTTGGTCAAAGACGAAATACTACAATGGAAACATACGTGCAAGTGAGTCTTTGAAAAACCCCCGAAGTAAGAGTCAATAAAAAATAATTGTATAACAAACCCTCTTATCTCCAGTTAGCGGTATTACATGCTTCTCTGAGTGTCTTCTCATGAACCTTAACCTCAAACATAGCAGTCATCAGAAATAATAACATTTATACTATAATGTTTTGTAATGGTAATTAGTGACTGCTTTGGACGGCGCTGACAAACAGTGGCTTCCGATCAGAGAACAGCTATATGAGGTTCATTGGAATCACTTCCAAATGATGTGTTTTGTCCTGTAGTTTCATGCTGGCTCCTCTTCATGTTCATTTCAATGAAGTCACTGTCATTAAGCTGTATAATCACAAAGTTGTTGTATTTACAAAGTTTATGTTTTCCAACAGCCTGATATATACCATTGTTAATGAACAATTTTGTTAAATCTAAAGTAATCTAATATTTTACATTTGAATACTTGTGTGCTTTGAATTAATATTCAGAAATGCATCCACTGCTATTATGCGGTCATAAAGCATGGGTATGTTGCAAAATATTTATCTCTCCATACTCCTGGGAACGTTTAGAGCGAATCGTTTTTGGAACAGGCTCAACACCTCAGAGCAAAGTCTGCCTAACCAGTAAATCTTGGAATATTATAGTTTCTGGCACTTTGAAACAATCTTAAACCTATTAACCTGTTGTTACAGTAACAGCATCAACAAATAATGGACTAAACACGGTGTAAAAGTAACCAGAGGGCAGTGCAGCCGTGATGAAAAAAGGTGAGAGGTGCAAGCTGCAAAACATCCCTACCTTTCCAGATGAATTATGGAGCTGCTGCAGTGAGCTGGAGGTCAGGGAAGCTAATGGTTTTGTCAGGGCTTGTCCTGGCTCGGCACTCAGCCCACTTTATTCCCGGCAGATAACCTGCAGGCTATCAGCTCTGTAATGTCACTGACTGGGTTCAAACGGCAAGAGACTGAGCTGAGGTGGGAAAGGAAAACTGGGACTTTTAGCTTGAAGCCACGCATCACTGGAGCTTTGACAGTTGACCAAGTACCGTAATTGCATGCTGTTGAGATAAACACCCCTACAACTACCATCCCCCGATTCCCCAAATTCCTCATCTCAATACCTGGAAAATGCAGATGTGGGACACAACCAAATACAATTTCCCAAGGTTTAAAGCAGTGGTAGTCTGCCTTACTGGAATATTTTCCACTGTGTGAAACTTTCTAGGATTTCTCCACCGCATTACTCACATGCACTCTGACAACTTGGCGAACCTGTGGACTCTGATTATGAGCTCATTTATCAAACACCAAGAGACTCCAGAGTCCCAGGAACCCGTAAAGTCCCTGGTTGACTTTTCATTATCATTTTTTTTTTTTTTGATTTAAAAAAAAAAAATTGTAGTTTGGTTAATTGCACATTTTTAAGAGAATTTCCAACAGTAAAGTACAAGGTTAGTGAGGCAAGTGCTGCATTATTTGATACTGCAATTTTGTGCATAACCCTGTCTGGTTTAGGTTTCAGGCCTCAAAACCACTTCGCTAGTGTTGTGCTGTGCATTGCTTACAACCTAGCTAGCTAGCATCCCTGAGGTTATTTCGAGGAACACTGGTGCTTTGTTGTTTACAATGACAATGTTAATGTGATGACTTTTAGCAGATGTAATATTTACCAAGTTCACTACTGTGGGATGTGAGCATGCTAACATTTCACAATTAGCACTAAAAAAGCTTAGCTGAGGCTGCAAAGAGAGACATTAATAACCAAAGTATTGGAAGCCCTGGTGATTTTTAAAAAAGCTGAGGTCCTTCCCTATTTACCTTGAAATACTACACCAATCACAAAAGTCAACCTCGTGGTTTTTGCACAGGTAAAGTCAGAGGATCACTAGTAAAAAGATGCATCATCTAAAACCATGAAATTTCAAATGCGTCCAATAAAGAATGACTGACTTAGCATCTATAAAGCTAAATGCCTTCATGCTAATAACAATCAAGCCAATCAGAGCTCTGCAGGCAGGATTAAGATTTAGGGAGTCATCTTTCTGAGCCAGAAAAATAGCGACAGGAAAAGCACGATAATGGAGACAATCATGAGTGTGATTGACACAGTAAGTCTAGTTACAGAAATAGCTCTTAAACCAGCCTGTTTCTCCAGTCGTTGGAAAAATGTAACGTCTCCCAGCAACCACTACCACCACAGCCTCTGTGTCGACTGAAAATGACACCAGGAAAACAGATTAGTAAGAAGTAAACACAATACAATTGAGTCCTATCAAATCACATCAAATCAAACTCAAGATTTCCTTCTGAAATTAGCCCATTTTTAGAGCAAAATTTATCTTTTCTTTCTTTTACTGTTCCTCTCCTTTGGCTCTGAAAAAAAAACATTGTCTGAGGATACAGAAAGAGAAAAATTTGCACTAAAATAATTGAAACTTTGACCTTTACATCAACCAATAACTGTTTCAAGGAACCCTTAACACCTAATGCAGAAATGTACAAACGTCAAAAATTCATTTTAAACATTTTATTATGTTTTGGTCTCCAGTTTGGGAGGATTTTCATTTTCACAACACTCTGACGGAGATCACTGTTGCACTTGAGAATGTTTTGCTGCTTGGAATTTGTTACTTTTATATGAATACAGGCCTCTTACCTAGGATAGAGTTTTTTCTTGAAAGCTTGAGTTAGTGAAAACAGTTTTTCTTTCTCAATAACCTCCATCGTTACAGTCTACAGTTTTCGTGAAGTCAGTCTACTTTTTACCTAAGAAATAGCCCCTATGAATCTGTTCACAGTGTATTTTCTGAATTGAACAGTGGAAAACGTTGTTTTCTTTGGGGAGGAAATGTCATTATTGATTTAAATGTAATTTTTCCATACTGTAAGCATTGCAGGTGAAATCTCACTCAGCTGTGTTTTACATGGGTGGAGGCAGAAGTCTCAGAGATGGATTTTTAAATCCCCAACTGATGAAACTAAAACTATCTGTGTGGCAGTCTGGCCTGTTAACTACAGGTGTGGAGTCCCTTTTCCAGCTGTGGTAAGATGAAAACAAGAACACTGTGAATCTATTCCAGCTCTTATCACATTGCCCAGTGACACTCCTTGATGCTTTTCAGCCTCTTAATGGCACACTAGAGGAAAATTTCAGCTGTGTGAGTGGAAGAATACATTAGGCTGCGATGCATTTTCTTTGTTTCCTTTTCAAGTACACATGCCAGTGGTTTGTATCTCCCAGCAAGTGATGAAAAGAGTGTCTCTTCACAATGAAGCTCAGATGGTGCCTCTGTGAAATTACAGAAATCCTGTTTTCTGTGAAAACACTCCTGGGATGCAACAATAGCAGAGGTTGAAGCTGAACTACATGTTGCTTTCACAGATTCTTTTTTTAGGATGAGAACGTGTTGATATAAGTCACATATTTTACAACTGAGTGGTAACAGCCCCCCAGACAGATTAGAGCATTAAAAAAAAAACAAAGAGCTGGAGGATAATCTTCTCTGAAAAAGACTCAGCCATAAGCAAATATGACACAGAGTCATGTTAGAAAATCCAGCATAATCCAATCAAAAAGGCAACAATAACACTCTGAGTGCAGTAATTGCCTTGTTTTCTGTTTGTGTACTTGCATTTGATTATCTATGGAACCATACACAGTCGAAATTCCCAATTTACAAACCAATCAAACACAGTGTAGTTGAGAACCAGGAATCTGAATGGCCTAAATTCTAAAAATGAATGCTATAGATGTGCAGTGTGTGTCTTCCTCTCAAGTCTTCAATTCTAAAAAAGGAATCAGGAATCAGCCGACCCTTTTTCTGATACAAATCAGCTTGTTTTTTTAAAGTTATTTATATATATATTCAAGTGTCATTTACATGATAAATTACTCAAATAAGGGAAATCTGTGTTGCTAATAATGAGCCATAAATGTGAACTGACAGAACAATGCTTCCAACAATATCTTTAGTAATTCAGTTTGATTCAGTTTGTTGTTAAAGAGGAGTGCTAAAGCAACTTGTCAAGCAACAGTCAGGCTTTGGCTCAGGAGGTTAAGCGGGTCATCCACCTCTCACAAGGTCAGTGGTTTGATCCCTGACTCCTCCAGTCTGCATGTCAAGTTGTCCTTTAGCGTGAAAATGATCCCCATCCCTGATCCCTCCACTTATAGTGTTTCTGATGATTGGCACTCTTTATGGAAAACCCTGACGTTGTGGGTATGTGTGTGTGACTGGATTGGTGTTGACTTGCAATGTAAAGTGCTTTGAACAATTAGAAAAGTGCTACACTGAGGGAGGTCACTTTTGTTCACAGAATGTGCATGTTGCTTCCTTTGGATGTGCAAGAAGGGCAAACTCTCACAGTAACAGTGAAAGCTACTATCAGCTGTCAGAGTGAGTGTGTCACAAGAAAGACCACACTGTATTTAACCTTACAATGCAGCTGGACTGCTAAGATTTCAAGTCTGATTTCTCACAGGTCCATATTGCTTGAAAAGCTCCAACTCGATTCATTTATGACTGGACCAATCAGTGTCCTTTGAGGAGAAAGAGGAGGTAGCTATGATTGTGTTGTTGTTTTGACAAAAGCGAGAAGCGGCTGCAAGCTTGTAAACAATAACGACTGCAGAAGATGCTAGTGTGGATGCTGCAATTGCAGCACTTTTATCAGAAATTGACAACATTTCCTCATTAAAAGAAGAGCAAAGAATGACACTGAAGGCCTTTCTCAATGAAACAACCTGGCCCTTCCACAAGCTGTCTATGGGCTGTTTCCCAGATGGACATGTGAAATATATCCTATAGATACGTGACACATCTCAATCTAGCATGTCAGGTTACAAGGTATTCCAAAAGCACCAATTATAAAAATTAGGACAAAAAAGGGAGTTCGATGCAACCACATTATCAGAGGACTGCTAGTTAATCACAAACTAGTATACTTAATGGTCCTGATAAAGGTGGAATTTTTTCGGGTTCCAAGTTAGATATATTTGTTGTTCTACCATAGAGGGTTGCACAATTAAATACAAATTATATTCCACTCATAGAGTTTACATAACAGGGTGTTTTTCTAAGATGAACTTTGCATTGTAGATAAACGCTCAAAAAAACATCCCTTTGAAAACAGTAATTTATCTAATGAGCCGTTTTATCACATTTTCCTTGTTTTCCTTGGCAGAAATAATCCGTTGGTTTGGCTTGAGTTTCATCAGCTTGCAACAGGGCAGACTGCATTTTTATCAGGGAGAAAGCACTCTGACAGCACATGCATCTGTCATCCATATGTGCGTTATTGTATGTTTGATTTAATGATAAAAAGAAATGTTTCGAAACTTTTCTTTTTACTGAGATCTTGGTTAGTATCAAGTCACACACAGTAACAGAAATTCAGGAGATGTGCAGCATATGCCTCAAAAAGTGCACTAGTGCATGAGAAAACAGCTGATATGCTATTTTGTAATGTTGAGAAATCCTAAATCCTGGATTTTCATTAGAAAACAAATCACTTGCTCTTCGGCTTAACCAAAAAAATCTGTCAACAAGTTTTTGAGACGTCTTGCTGAATCAGCCTGCAGCACTGAGAACATTACCTTCTTAGTCAGGTTAAAAATAAGACTCATTTATGTGTAATTCAAACAAATTTGTCACATGAAGATACGTGAAATGGACATTTGTAAAGTGCTTTTCAAGCCGTACCAACCACTCAAACACTAGCCAGAATTCACCTATTCACACACTAGTGGCTCCCATACAAAGTAGCCATTCTCTCTCACACACACACCCATTTAATGATAGCAATTAGAGGTTCAGTATCTTGCCTAAGGACACTTCAGAATGTAGAGACCAGGAATCAAACCATGGACCTTCTGTCTGGTGGACAGCCTGCTCTGCCTGCTGTACCACAGCAGATATGATTCAAGGACTTAATACAGGCTGAATTTTACAATGAGGTGCTTTTCTGCAGTGAGGAGATTAGAGCAGGAACGGGCCTGATTACCATCCTGGAGTCTGTGAAGTGGAACAACTTGTACCAAACAATTTAATGTGCTTTTGTGTAAAGTAAAGCCTCAGTAGGTCCATGTACCCTGTGACTGCTACAAACACAGGAGGACATTTTCCCCCGGCGGTGTAGCGCATTTATTTTGGGAGTGGTCCAGGAGACAGCAGGACTACTTGGCATGGGGAACCATGTTGGAGAAGATGAGGGTTGGGGTCCAAGCTGCAGCCGACTTTGGTCTAATACATGAGGAAATGTCTGCTAACTGGGAAGACTGCCCCGCAGCTGGCAGCTGACACACTGACATACGCTGCGAATGGAAATAATGCTACGGCTTTTTATTCATGACTCAACAGCAGAAGGATGTAGGTGGCAGTGTGAAGGTAGTGAGTAGAAACACTGTCAGAGGCTTCAACACAAGTTTGATTCCTGCAACAGCAAACAGAAACGTGCTGCAGTGACTTTGTATAGCGGCCCGTTTAGTTTTAAGCATTTTCTAACAGTTTAAACATTTTAAACTGTTTCCAAAATGTTGAGCATCAATATATGGGACCTGTAGTTTTAGATTTTGTTTAATGTCAGCAAAAAAATTTTTTTACATCCCTTGGTGTTAAAGACTGGATATCCTATAGTGCATGGCGATATATTCATGGTGTGAGGGATTAGCAGTATCACTCACCTGGTGGACCCTGTAACATGTATTAAACAGAATCTTTACCACAGCAATGGCAGGGTTGGTACCAACCCAGCCCAATGCTTCATGGTGCCCTTTCTCCTTTCCTGTTTTTCTGCCTTTCTTCAGCTGTCACTATAAAATAAAACAAACATGGAAAAAAAACTTTCAAAAAATGGGAAAAAAAGGGTTTTGTTGAATTTTCAGAAATACTTCTGTTAAGAAAAGTATTGTTTTCGGTTGTTACTAGAACTGTGGTATTGGCAATAATACCAGAATACTTCAGCTGATTCCCTGCAGTGAGTTTGAATCAACAAGTTCTTTATAAATGGACAGAAATATCGTCTCTAGTTCATGTGCTGTGGAAGCATTTCCTGATCTGACTCCACTACGGGGTGACATCTTCGTTTCAAAAAGAGAGCCATATATTGATTTTGCACCACTGTGGTTAGGGATTAGACAGAAAAAAACTTTCGATGCCATGGTTACAAAAATAATGACTTGGTAACAGCCGGGGAACCACCACAGACTAGTTCTAAGAAAAGCAACACTGTGGCCTGTAAGAGGAAACAATCAATGATGCAGCGTGTTAAAGTTCGGTGTTTTTTGATGACCCGTTCATTCACTTTGGTGCGAACATATGCTTTTTTAAATTCTACTGTTTCTTTTCCTTGGACTTGTCATTTGAACCCCTTTTTGTCTCCAGTAAAAGAAGTCCTCTGAACCAGTGTTCACCCTTTGAATGATGTCTGCCCTGTTCTTTGCTTCCTTGCTGCCTCTGAAGATGTTTCATTTTTGGATGCACTGCAAAAGATTGTGTCCAACCCTGACATCTATTAAAATCAGACATTGCAAAAACCTAAACATGTGGCAGCCATAGTGTTTTATCTGACATTCATGTTATCCTTTTAATTTCAGTGCATGAATATACTAAAAACACAGTGGAAGGTGTATCAGGCAGGCCTGCTTTTCACAGAAATGATTGGTATTGTTAAGTAAAATGGGTGCAATCTGATTCAAAGAGCATTTAAACTGAAAGATAAAGGGAAATCAAGCTATAGAAAATGTGCAGACCTGAATGTATTACAGAGCTATGCATATATATCACAAAATACAATATTTGAACTGAAAGTTCTCTTTTTTAGCGTTTTTTTCTTTCATCCTTGATACCTCCCCCAAAGTTTCGCGCAGCTCACTGTGGATGTTTTGAAACTCAACACAGGTCAAGCTGAAAGGAAATTTGGGGATTTGGGTGAACAACAACAGTATCAAAGAGTGTATCTTCTTGCTCACCCTCAAACCGCAGACCAGTGAGTCTCCAAGTTCCTAACTCACGTCATGCTTCAGCCTCAGTGATTGTATCTGTCTTGTTTGTGTCTGTCTCATATGCTGATCCAGCTCTGCAGGTTGGAAAGGCTGCACATTTATTAACGGGATTGCATAACACCTGTTTAGATCATAAATAATCAAGCATTACTTACTGTTGAATCTAGAAATAAACAGGTCACTACAAATAAATCCAAACATTCTGAGCAGTTTGTTAAGTCTGCTGATGTAAATGTTAACTTTAACCTTTAACTTTGCATGTAGGATGGAAATGTATCAACCAGCACTTTGACTGCAAGAAACCACATCTCGTCATGCATTGTTGTTTATATTGACATTTGCCAATTTTATTTACTTATAAAACTGTGTTCCATGATTACGTCAACCTGTTTCTGATGCAAATCTTCTTTTTCTGTGATTATGTTGAGTGCAAGTATCAGAAAGAAGACAAAACAATCATGATTGATACATAAGTATGAGGAAATATCACACTTGGATCCAGCAACTCTTGTCCTTGTTCAAAGAAAAACAATATACTAAAGAAGTGAGTGATTGAGAGAAAATGCTGTTTTTCTTATTGTGCTTGCAGTTGTGTACATCTGTGGCCCTCTGGAGACTTTCCTGAACATCATGAAACTCTTTCAAAGTGAGATCCAGGACCCAGAAAACTACGCCATATTTTATCTGGACGTGTTTGCAGAGAGCCTGGCGGATCGCAAACCGTGGCAAACCTCTGACTCAGACTGGGTCGATCTCAGCCAGGTCTTTAAGGTACTATGAACACAGAACACTATTTACACACACACACGCACATACTGACACACTTGTGTACAGGATGTTGCATCAGCCTTGCATCTGTTTGGATCACTTCTTTTGATAAGTTGAGACTGCGTTTGTGTTGTGAGTTAGTTTCTTAGGAGACATATTGTATGTGTGCTGAAACAGTTTCACCTACTTTGTAATTGGAAGCAGGAAAGACCAGAACCACCATTTGGCAAGAGAAATGACTGTCTCTGACAACAGACATTTCATTTGGTATTTCTGTTCATTTTCTCTCTAAATCCCATATTTTTTAATTGGACTCCCCTGACTAAGTAATACAAAATGAAGATCTTAAATCTGTCAAAAAACAGCTGGTTCATATACTTTCATTATAAACTGTTTCTATCCATCAACGTCTTTGATGATTTTATTAAAAAATCAAATAAGAATAAAGGGAAGCTTTTGAGGTCATGACAAACATGTTTAATAGAAGCATATGTGCTCTCTAGCTGATAACTTCAGGAGACAGCATCATTTTTTCCAAAGGATGGGAAAATTGAGTCTCCTAAATTACAATGACCCCTCAACTCTTTTGACCACTTTAAGGAGTGAAATTCTTGTATGGCATTAATGAATGAGGGGATGTGTTTTCACAGGAAGCCATTTAGCTTCACAAATTAGTGCACTGAGACGTAAGAGAGCAGGTAGCGACGTGCCGGTCGTCTAATTTATCTCCCTAAATGTCACACTGACTCCCTTTAATTCTTTTTAATTCAGTGTTCCCAAAGTTTTGGAAGAGATTTCTGAATATAAATGTAGCATAATATTAAACTGATTTAGGCAATTTCTGTTATAATGGATTCGTAAAATGCTTGGAAATACAGTTAAGGCATTAACTTCAGAAGTGAATGGAAATAAATGGAAATGAATGTCTTGCTTTGCATCCCATTTGCAGGACTAAAAAGTGAGAGGAGTCGAGCCTGTGGGCATAACTGCTCACCTTTTATCTCTGCGTATTTGAAATGGCCTCTTTGTCGTAACAGTTTTTCTCCTGGGATGTTTTTTAGCCAACAGCACACTGATAATTAGCAACTATTTTATTTGTTCGGTTAAAGCATGTGAGAAAAATTCATTAAGATTGGACAGTTACTCATTTTAATTACAAGTGTTTTTGTCACATTAAACATTTCTTCAAACAGCTTTGTTAATCAGCCTACACACATTCAGGATGTTGTGGTTTTTGTCAAGATACTTTGGCTGTTAACAAGGGTTGGATTTATTTCAAGAAGAAAGCAATCCTAAGACTGGAGAGAAGATTTCATGAGTATGTTGAGTATTTTCTCCACTGCTGAAACCATGAATTGCTATTTTATTTTATTTTCAACACATTGATCTCAACACCTGTTCATGTGAATATGAACAGCTCTTAACCTTGGCTGAAATACAACATTTTAGCTTTCATTTTGCTGATCATACAAGGCTTTACTTTGTCTGCAAACCATAACAGGACTTATCATGGCAGTGTTTTCCTCCAGAAAAATAATTGCTTGTGGAAGTTTGTGGTGGGTTTCCAATAGCCGTTTGAATATGGAAAATGATCTTTTTCTCTTCCAGTTAATGACAAAGCTAAAGAACTTCATAGAAATGTCTAAAACCTGTTTTTGAGATAGCAGCCAGAATGCTGACATTATCAAATGTCACTCGATCAAACAACAAACATCTCTTCGACTGTCACAGCAAATTGTGAACAACATTTTCAAAAATCAAAAAGTCATGAAAATGTCACTCTCTCAGCCTGTAATTTCAGGAGACGTATAATTCAGTTTAACAAAAGCAAAGTTTGGATTAAATCACCCCCCTCCATCTTGTTTTGTTATTATAAAAAAAAAGTCAAGTTGTTGTTTATTAAACTACAATGACAGGTTAAGTACTTAAGTTGTTCAGAATTCATCATATGCAGCTAGTTTTGTAGTTTTGTTGCTAACATCTGAAACAGATATGTCAGGTCTGTTTGACAAAACCAGACCAATGGCCAGTTAAAAAAGCCCCCAAACCAGCGCGATGACAGAACTTTAAATAAGCCCCTACCAAAACATATACAATACTTTGCTTGCTAAAGCCATTGACAGTATTGCCAAATGTGCTGCAATATCTACAAAGCAACACCATCAGTTTTCTGCATTTAAAGCACATTTTATTGTTACATTTATATTATTTATTTCACTTTTGTTGATCCATCATACATCCTGCATTAAATTATTCATAAAAAAACCACAAGTCATGCCATAATTAAGCATTACTGAAATGATTTGTACCCTTATCATCAATTCAAAACATCTTTCATGAAACACCTCATGTTGCTTCACTTTATTTTAATTATAGATAGTAAATACACGTGTAAATGTGCTATATATTTACTGTTGGTATTTTTGTATATTTGTGTATATAGGATTTATTACTCCAACAAATAACATGTTAAGTCTTGTTGAAGCATGATTGATTCACCTACTAAAACAGGGACAAGACAGAGATGCATTATGTTGACTATTACTTCACTAGCAAAATTGAGATGGAGAACAAGATTCCCATTTGATAAATTTCATATGCAGGAGGATGAGGTTGTTCAATCTCCCAAACCTCATTCTGTAGTTTATTTTTTTAATTAATTAATTAATTAATTAATTAATTAATTTATATTACAGTTTTTCCTTCTCTGTGTTTCTCCCAGTCTGTTTTTGTCATCACGTACCGGCCTCCTGATAATCCAGAGTACAAAGACTTCCAGAGGAGACTCCATGCCAAAGCTCTGAGGGATTTCGGTGTGCATTTGGAACCATCACTGGTAAGTTACAGCCTATGAAAACCTCATGCGTTCACAACCTCTTTAATCTTTTATGAGTATTGCTGTGCAGAAAAATCCCCACTGTGCTGTGTATTTGTCAGCAGTTAATGATAAATGATGTTGACAGTGACGTTTAAAGAAAGCCTTTAATACTTTTTCTTTTATTGCTGCTTTCATCACAACTATTAAGTATGGGAGTTTCGTATAAGTACATTAGACTGTTAAAAAATAAAACATTAAGTTTGTTTGTTAGTATTTGGTACTTTAATTGGCCAAAATAGTATAATTTTATATAACCATGGTTTTAAATGTTGGCTCAGTCATTGGCACTTCCTCCCCTAAAAGTATTTCTTTATTCCATATTCAAGGTCTTTAGAGATGGGGTGAGTCATTCTGGAGAAAGATTGTTGATATTGCCACAGCTCCTTTCCTCAATGCGATTAAATGTTAGCATGCCAGATTCTCCATCTCTCTCCTTCCCTCCATCTCCCTTCCACTTCCTTTGTCCGGTTGCTGATTGACTGGAATAGTTTTGTGTGTGCTGGTGCAAGCAGCTGTGTTTGTTTACCACATGCAGTCACGGTTGCGTACAAAGTTGAACTCTTTTTCAGTGCAGTGAACTAACAGCTAGCGGACTGAATATCAACAGTGTCTCACCCTGCCTTCAGTCATTCTAACTTTTAACGAATTTTAATTATTGCTGATTGTTCACAAAGAGGTCATGTTGTCCTCTTGCAGATGGACTACATCGCCGGCAGCTTCTATGATGGTTTTGTGCTGTATGCAAAGGCCTTGGAGGAGACGCTGGCAGAGGGCGGAGCTCAGAACGATGGCATTAACATTACGATGAGGACGCAGAACCGCCGATTCTGGGGTGAGCAAATATTGGTTATGTGTTTTTTTTAACTTGTAAGAGCTCCTAAATGATTGACTGTGGCAGTCTGTTACACGTGTCCTATTTTACATGGATTCTTCTTTGTTACTTGGTATGTATTGTATCAACACATCCATGTGTATCCACGGATACCCACCCATGTGACCTCATACAAAGTGTGAACCTTATATAAAAGTTACACCAATGTGATTTTACGTCATTTTTCCGTAAAGCCATGGCTGCCTCTCTGATAACAGGGAATGCTGCTCTCTAACACACACACACACACACACACACACACACACATACACTTATCAGCAATCCACTGAGAAGTGAGCAGGGGGTTGCTGTGTGTCTTCTGGGACCAAAAGTCTAAACTTCTCAGTTAACAAAGGTGCTTTTCATTAGCCTTAACACACTTTTGTGACCGCACT
>JAQMCX010000026.1:762930-837631 GCA_029814765.1 Acanthurus leucopareius
ACACACACACACACACACACACACACACACACACACACACACACACACACGCACACACACGCACACACACACACACAGAGTGAAGGGGCCCAGTTGGCTGTTACTGGCAGCGCCATTGACCCCAAAATGCGATTAAAATATACCCTTTCAGCACAATAATTATAGCGTCATTGAACAGTTATCACACAACACTCCACTTAATAGTCCATCTGATGCTTGATGTGGGTGCTTACACACTTCCTTGTTTACTTTGCTGGCTGCCACACCGGCTCTCACATCACACTGGAAGAAGCAGAACAATGGGATTTTGTTGCTTCAGCTTAAAAGGGTTGATGAGGGTTGTTTTGCTCAGCATGATGGGAAAACCCAAGAAAAACAGGCCCATGTTGAAAATAATAATGGAAACTTTTAAAATCCACTGGTGGCTCAGCAAATGCATTTTTCTACTTAGAGGTCATGTTCCACTGTTTTTTAACCTTTACTGTAATGATCAGTAGTTAGAGAAGAAAAGAATTCACCACATGAAGTGATGAAGTGATAATGCAGGATATGATGCTGCTGCTGCTCTTGTAATTTTCAGCATCATCCGTCTGCATAAAGCTCCATTACAAACTGTGGTGCAGAGAAATCAATGTTGTGAACCTGAATTGATGCTCTCTGCATCTGTGTTTGCACAGGAACATTTTAAACAATATCTCCAGTGGGATGACTTGCAAAATAATGCTTGTAGTTATGTTTTGAATTTTAAAAATGTGAAAAGACAAAAAGGAATGATGTCGCTATGTATAACCTGTAAGTCAAATCAATATAGCAGAAACACTGTGCTGATAGGAAAAGAAAAAGAACTTAAGTTTATGATGCAAATGCTTGAAAAGTCAAAAAATACTTTAATGGGAACAAATTAATTAGTACCTCTGAGTATGTATGACAACCATACATAACATTTCATCTCAGTGACTTAACAGGCTTTAATGTGGACATTCTTTGTTTTTAGGAGTGACAGGACTTGTTACCACAGACCACAAAAATGCCAGGGATATAGACGTCAACCTGTGGGCGATGACCAACCAGGAGACGGGAGAGTACGGGGTAGGTCATCCTTTCATTCAATATGTGTTTATTGTGTTTGTGATCTTTGACAGTTTCGGATGAGGGGATGGCTGAATGGACATTTTGCTGCTGAATATTCCTTTAAAGCTCCTTTGTAATGCAAAGAGATGGTCATTCTTTTACTAATGTTTTTGCATGAAAAAGCAGCTTTGGCACGGGATTTCATGTTGAAACACAGTTGATTTTAAAGAACGCAAGTCAATGACTTAGCTTTTACTGGTTGTAGTCACGTGCCTTCTCCAGCAGTTTTAAGTTTTTCCATCAGAGGAGGTGATGCTGTGATTGCTTGGTCTGAGAGCTAAGGTGAAGTGCAGGGAGTTTTGCTGAATGGACCAAAAGCTTTGGACAATTTGCAAGAAAAAGATGGGATTTTAGAACGGAAGATATTCATGTGCTTTCTCGACTGTAGTTGAGCGATAGTGGAACAAAGGACCCAGAGACACACACTGTCAGGAAGAGCTGTTGCAGTTCATAAACAGACTTGGCATAATGACAGTTTTGTTGTGCATGGATGGGGCTGATAAGCAAATCAGGAAGGACTCAGATGACCTTTTTCTAACACATCATGTTGTTTTTAATCTGATATTTTTTTTCCAAACTAGTGCTGATACCAGATTTACCTGAGTCTCACAGAGAACATCACTTTTTGATACCTTTCTTTCAGAAAGAGACTTAATTTTCTACCTTTTTTTGGAAGAAAATTTTAAATGAGGCTGTGGGATTTAGGTGCAAACCATGAACTGAAACATCTCTGGTTTGGGTCCATTTGCATTTATTCTTTATATCTCTCTCAGCCCTTATTTCAAAATAAACTTTTTTTCATCTAACAAAAGAGGCCAGAGTTCTTAAATAAAGGGGCAAAAACTGGATTAATTCAGGAACCATCTGATCAAAGAACAAGTAAACAAGACAATTAATCTTATAATAAATGAGATGCTGCCTTCTGGTACCTAACTGTTGTCAGTACCCAGTGCCACACAAACATCTCAGCTGGTTTCACAATACTGTTTTTTTGTTTTATCAAAACAAGTATCATTCTAAATATCTTGAGTGGGGAATTTGCTTATGATGACTTGATTATTGGATCATTTAGTGTCAAGTACCTTCATTGTTGTTGAGAGAAAACGTTGCTGTTAATATGCAGTGCTACAGAAAGACTGAGGTGGATACAAAACGAGCTGAGGGTTCAATATCAGCCATGATTGATGGTATTACAATAGAACATTGTTTTGCTAACAAAGTAATATCCAAGCATCAACTTAATTAATGTCTAGAGGAGGATTTGTTTGTTCGTTAGTAGTTCATTGATGTTTGGAATAAACATGTGTAGCATTGTTCATAAAACGCCTTTTAAAAAGCTTTTCATTTGAGTGTGGCAAAGCTGTGATGTCTTAGTACTTATTATTACCCTAGTTATTACATAAGTACAAATTATATTTGTCAACAATAAACATCAATTTGTCTCCCATGAGGAAAAAAAAGTCTGTTGTAAAACTCTTACTTTTTGAACTTAGCGATGTAAACTGTAGAACTATGTAAAGCTGTTGATGTATCATATTCCCATAACTGCTTTAATGTTTTTCAGTAAAATGTGTGTAGTTTAAACCTCAACCTCTTCTTATGTTTCTCCATTGATGCAATAAAAGCAAATAAATATTGTTTATCTGGGAGATGTTCTGGGTCTTGACTTTTCTAATGATAAGATGCATAAAACCTCAAAATTCCCTCACAGTCTGATGAGCATATTTGTTTGTTGCACTCGGCAAACATTGCTGTGAGCTTCTGCACTGTATTTCTTTTTCCTCTGGGAGTAGAAGAAATGGGTTAGCTCTATTTGACTTCAGTAAGATTTTCATAGCGGTCCTCAGAGGCTGTCAGCATGACATTCTGGTCTCATTTATTCTCGGCTTTTAATTGGTTGATTCATTTGGCTGATGACCCAGAGTAGCCAGCAGCCTGGTTGAAAACATCACAGGCAAGTTTCAGCTTTCAGAATCTCTGCTGAAAAGATTAATAAATAAATATTCACCCATCAAAATTATTCCCCTAAACTTTAAGGGACAGTTAAATATATGCATTTTGTAATGTTGTAGGAATCTGTTATTAATAATACTTTTTTCATCTACTTGTGTTTTTTTTTCTTGTTGCAGCTGTCTGTCAGATGCACAACTGCACTGTTTGAATAAAAAGTCTGTCATGCTTTATGCTCATTTCAAGATTTGTTATGTACGTTGCTGTTCAATGGATATTTTATGGACAAAAACCACAGAAGCGGAAAAAAATGCAACATCTTTCAGTCTGATTTATTGTTGTCTCACAATAGTTTCACCAACCTGTAAACAACAGGTGTTTGTTTCAGCAATACTGAAACTGACTCGGTCCCAATAATACTGCAAACATTGTGTTACCATCCTCACAAGGGATGTTAGTGTAACTTTACAGTTCAGTGCTACATTAGAGCTTACTTTGCACTGTTTTAGTTACAACACAGTCAGTTTACTGACATGACAGTCACATCATGCTGTCTAGAAAGTCTATCCCCAAACGTTACAGTTTAGTTTTAGTTTAGTTCAGTTTAGTCATTATTTACACTTGAGACAAGTTTCACTAAACAGCCAATGTTAATCGTTACTTACCAATTCTAAAGAAACAAGGAACATGGAGGAAACATGGAGAAGCCATGCCAGTATATTTACCCTCGTCTTGCTTTGTTTTGCATTGCTCCTCTTCTTGGTAGCAAAGGCTTAGATTCCGAATCTGATAAAGGCCATTTTTCCTGAGCTTCATCCATTGTGTTTATATATGCAACATACACTAGCTATTTAACCAAATTACTGAGTAACGTTTAGCTTGTAGCAGTGGTTCCCTTCAAGCGTCATGCTGGCCGCGGCATACCAGAGGCTAATGTTAGTCAATTTTTAAAATTACAAATGGCGCCATTTAAGCCAGGTCCTGAAAAGAAATGATCACCATGGTGTCTGTGCAGGTGTCCATGAAGTTGTGTTTTTTGGCACACTCTTCGTATTTTCAATATATTTAGCCTTACTGGAAATAAGCAAAATTGTGTGTCTTGCAAACTTGAAGGACATAGAACTGTAAAGAGCAAACACAAGTTGGGTGAAGTTTTTTTGGGTATTGCAGTGTAGTAAACAGCCCCTGAACCTAAATACTGTGCCACCTTTGCCCTTTAACCCATCATATTCTGCATCGTTTAGGTGACCCTCTGTAGGGGTAAATGGCCTTCAAGAAAAGAAAACATCCTGGGGGCATGCATGGAAAACTTTAAAACTCCTCCAGCCAGCGAGAAATACAGGAGTCAGGTTTCACAGGAGGAAAACAGATGCTGCTCATGAGGCTGTACTGTCACAAAAAAAGCTCACATACAGACACCAGTATACTCCCAGTATATTTCAAAAATGCAGCAGAGGACTGCACAGGCTAACTAATGTAGGGGGCATGTTCTTGGGGCTAGGTAGTGTGTGATGTTGGAGATAAGGAGATGACAGAGACACTAACCAGAGTTGACTGACCACTGCTCCATGTAGCAGGAACAGCCATAGAGCAGGTAATGGGAGGCTAACAAGCCATATGCATCTACTGTCAGACTCTCCATTATCTAGGCTGCAAACACGGAGAGTCAACTGGAGCTTTGACAGTCTCTAGAAGCATTTATGACCCTTTGAAAAGTTTCTGTATGGTTCCTGTGTTGTAGTTCAGCTGGCAGCTTGGAGAGGCTGAGGGACTGTTAAGTGTGTGTTTCTGTCTGTCAAAGAGTATCTGTATGTAACTGTAACTCTGCTGTTTGTCAGCAGAAAGAATGCAGTTCAGTGGTGCTTGTACAACGGTAAAAAAAGTTTGACCATTATGTTAAAACTAGCTAGCTCCTAACTATCCATACCACCACAACTAGTTCTGTCAGCATGCTACCATCCTCCCAACAACTGCTCTATGTCTATGGCTGACATGCCAGTGTTTAGAAGGTAATGTTTACCATATTCACCATCACAATTAAGTGTGTTAGCATTTATTTATTTGTATCAAACAGAAAGTGAAGCTAATGAGCTAATGAGCTAATGAGATTAACTTTTCAGGTATGTTTTCTTAAAACAAAGTATTGGACAAATTAACATTCTGACCTGATGATAATGTCACTGACAAACCACTGTTACCTTTGAGAGACAGTGGCTAAAGATGAATTAGAGAAAAGTATGGATATCATGATTAAGGGACACACATACAGGTACAACTTTACTTTTTAAACACTACTGAGTTTGTACAACAGTGGGAGCTGTTGTGTTTTGTTTGCTAACAGATTGCTATATTACATTGTCACAATTACGAAGGATTAAAATAGCAAATAATTTTGGTTTTTTCTTAAATCTCAGAATATATATGTAAGAAACACCAGTATCAAATTCCTTTTTTTAGACTAATAAAAGAAACCCCAAATGAGAAAGTGCTTTAAGTTATACAAGCTGGCAGAACAACAGCTAGCTTGGAGGTGATGCCTGCACCCTGCCAATTGTTGCATAACAAATGATAAACAGTTTTATCAGTATTGTTAACTTAATAGATACATGTTTTTAAAAAAATGTAAATTAAAATTGAAATGAAAATGAGTTTTTTTCACTGTGTTTGCAGCTTGTTGCATATTACAATGGAAGTACCAAAGAGATCATTTGGTCACAGACAGAGAAGATCCACTGGCCAAATGGAAGCCCACCACTGGATAACCCCCCCTGTGTGTTTTCTACAGACGACCCCTCCTGCAATGATGGTATGTTAACTCTGCCTCATCTATCATAACAGCACGCACAACACACTCAACCCTCTACTTCAGAGTTAAACCTGCTACAGTCCTCCACGGTCTAATATGCAAAAAACTTGGGACAGAGTAATTCCTAAACAAATTCTGTCAAAATAATTTTCTCATAGTCACCTGACAGTGTTTTTTTTTTTTTAAATATCTACAGATGTGGGGGTTCCTTTTCTACGGAGTCCACCGTGGCTTTAGATAGGACCTTTTGCATGTTGTACTAATTCTGCAGGCACCATAGGTTCTCCTACATGCTTGGAAGAGGAGGGTGAAAGGACATTTAGTTGATTGCATTTTTTAACATGCTAACTTTCAGTATTTTTAAACAGAAATAAAAGTAATACATAAGTATGAATGAGCTTTATTACCAAAATCATATAAAACAAAAACTAAGGGAGCAAAAAGCTGCAAAAAGAAATCCAAAAACTGAGAAATAACAAAAACTATAAAATAATAACTGGGAACCAAGTGGTGAATTGGCAGGATGGAAACAGGATTGAAACTAGGACAGAACCAGTGAGTGGTTAGGATTAGGAAAAGAAGACAGGGCCAGGGAGTGACGACAGGTGAACTGTGAAAAATGAAGGGGAAACACTGAGACTATATACATACTGGGAGTAATGAGACACAGGTGGGGTAATCAACACAGGTGCAAAACATTACTGTACAAAGCTGTCCTTTTCATTACTTTGTATTCATGCAGAAAAGAGTAAAAAATAGAAATGTCAAATAGCAACCAGCTCAAAAAGTAAAGAAAAAAAATTAGTTATAATAATTATCTGCTTGTTGCGATCAGTTTGGCTGACAGTGGTTTCCATTGTTCCTGTTTCTGAAGTGAAATATTTTCTAAAGAAATCCACATAAAATTGACTAATGAACCTGCTGCTTTCCGGAAATTGCATGAAAAGAGCTATGACAAGCAAGTTCATGGACAGCATTGACGTCAAGTGAAATTATCCCGCACCTAATGGCAGGTTTTTTCTCCTGACTGGATATTACAGTGCACTAATGCTTTGTTTATATTATCACTGTCATCTCTAAAGGGCCTGTGATATTTTCACTGATGCTTTGGTGATAAATGTGTGGTTTTTCTTCACTTTCATCCTGAATCTTTCCCTCCTTAAAGTGAAAGCAAATGTAATACTGTATTTTTTTAAGTAACAAGCACTGCGAAAGATAAGTGCTGGAAAAGGTTATGGCTTTAGGAACAGAGTGACAGTTTGAGAAGGAAATTTCACAGATGACAAACTGAGGAGCAAAATCATTCCAATTATATATTTATTTTGGCATGAAGGAGGGATAATGAGCAGAGGAGCGATAAATCTGACTGTCACAAATATGAAGCCATCCGCAAATGATTTGCAGAGTTGAGCGCAAGGATGTTGCTTTTTTAATTGTCCTTTTCAGCTGTAATGACAATAAGTGTTCAGGAATTCAGTGTAACAGATGAACAAATATTGACTATATTAAAGACAAATATTGACTTGCAAAGAGCAATGACAACAGTGTCTCATCAACAGAGTGAAGATATGGAAAAGGTCAGTATACTGTATGTTGTTTTACTCTTTTGTTAGTACAGTGAGTTTTTTTGAAGGGAATGAGATCTGTGATCTTGCGTTATTCCGATATTTTTTAAAAATCTTTACAAGAAAACAAAGGTAAAAAGTGAGCAGACCATGCATAATTTCTCTGGTGTTTTGTTGTTGTCTCGATGTTTCTCGCTCATGTGTTGTGTGGGATAAGTCCTCAGGAATAATGAGACTATAGTTTACAAAATGCATGGCAGGTACAACAAAAAAGTTACAGAAAGCTTTTTTAAAATTTTACTCAGTTCTATTTAACAGCTAGACAGCCATGTGCAGTGCTATAGAGTCCCTTGAGGTGACCAAGTTTGGTGCAATTGTATACAGAAACCAAACCTGCATTTGCTGACTTTATCTGGCAATATTTGCTCTAACAGCTAGATAGATGCTACGCACAAGTGCCTCTCAGATGGATAAACATCAGGAAAACTTCACTTTATTATTGATTTAGTGAAACCATTAAATAATAAAAAAAAACAACAACACTAATTTCATATCAAGAAAAAAAAATCCAAATTCCAAGATGATATCTAGTCTAATATCAGGTTATGAAAATAATATCATTAATCCATAAACCATCAAATCATAATAACTGACAGCCGTACCTGTTAGTTGGTGTAGTCTTGTTAGTCGTGCTATCAGCATGCCAGTGTCTGCAAAGGGATGACAGTGACTGCTTTGGTCCAGTCTGAAATGTCTATAGCTTATGACTATAGGAATGATTGCCATGATATTTGTGCACACATTCATGTTCCTCTCAGGTTGAATTGTAATCACTTTTTAGGCTTGTACTGAATAATTCATAGCCTCTTTCATAACATTGACTACTATATTATAAACCAACATTTGATTGTTCATAAAATGTTCAGTTTTTGTAACTTCATCATAGAGGATTGTGATTTGTTGCAACTTCAGCTATCTTCATTTTACTTTTTCTCACTGGAGCAGCTCCATTCTGTGCATACATGTTGTGGCATAGTTGCCTTCAGTGTTGATTACTCATGACGTGTAACTGATCAAATGACCAGTCAATTAGTGATGTGGGTGGCACATTGAGCGAGACTAAAAAGAAGTGACTACAGACAGAGAGAGGCAGGTGGATAAGATCTCTTAATACGTAAATACAAGTATATTTACATGTGTTTATGTTGATGGAACGAAGGGGTTATATTCATTAAGTAAAGTTGTTTAAGTATAAAAGACTAACTTGTTCCAGAAGTTTAATCACTTTATTCAAATTAAAAATTTTGTTCTACTATTTTTTTTGTTTTTGCATGGTGATTTCTTATATATGTCAACAGACTTTTAAAGCGTCAGCTAAAATCTCAATAAGAATTTTGAGTGGAAATACATTTAGTGATCTTTCATTTCAACTGGGGTCAGATGTCAATTTATCAGACCAAATACTTGGAAAACCAATGACAATCCTGGCTGCTTGGTTGTGTTTAGTTTAAATGAGCAAATATCAGCATGCTAACATGCTAGGCGGTTTAAGTGCTAGCATCTTATCATTGTCATTATAAGCATGCTAGCGTACTAAGACAACATTTAGCTCTTAGTGCCGCTATGTCGAGATGCAGTTTTGTTAACATGGCTGTATAAAGACTCTGCTTCACATTACAGCCAGATTAGGAGTCTCTGTTGCCGTCAGCCTTTTTCACTAAGCTAGGCCAAATGTGTCCTTAGCCCAGCTGTGTAAATACTGCAGTTGATATTACTCTCCTCATCTCATTCTGGGAATGAGAGCAAACAAGTATATTCCCGAAATGTTAAACTGTAGGTAACACCTTAACAACACAAACCCAAAGTCATTTTTTGTCTGTATGACCATAGGCTAAGTAGAAAATGGCACTTGACAAAAGCAACTCTAAGAGTTTATTATTTTTCATTTTTATTTGTTTGTTTTTTTGTGAAATAGGCCTACACAAAATTGTCATTAACAGAAGGGTGCAGGAATGAGTCTGAAAAACTGGAAATGAGTTAGCATTGCTAAACTTCAGTTCCCTAGTTTTCAAGTCAACTTTATTAACAAGGTTTTTTGGGATTAAATGACTTAAAGATTTTTGAGTTTTGTTGTACAACATTAAATATGTCAATAAACACTCCTCTCAAGCTTTTTAAAGCTTTAACATGACTTAAAAAAAGGTGGTTGTTAATAGTTAGCTAAGAGGAGCCACAAAGGTCTTCAAACACAATAAACTTCTCACTGGTCCACTTTTACAGCCTCATTGTATTCATACCTGTGCTCTTACAAAAAATTCTGACTGAAACTTTCTGATTGATTTGCTTATCACATTATAATGTGAGTATATTAGTGAGCTTATTTGGTAGTGATGTTGAAGCCATGAGACTGTGTTGTAGTTTGTCGAAAGCCTAAAAGGTAGCTTTTTGCTTCAAGAGAATAAGAGCTTGAGAATATTATCATGTACAAACCTGTAAGTTTCTTAAGCTTTTGTTTGCCATAGAAGTTTTTCTTTGCAATTATTTAAAATTCAATAAAAATATCCTATTAGTATTTTGTTAAGTAAGCCAGGATAATGCCAACTTCTAGGGTTGGAATACTAAAATATGCCTCCCCTGCAGCACTCTGAATGTTATCTGAGAAAATTATTTTGTGACTGTTTCTTTTATATAATTTCCATGAATGTTTAAATTTACAAAACCTTTAATCTCCTTGTATATTAGAAATGTTCACTTCACTGTTAAATGTATGTAGTAAAAATTAAACATCCTCTGGTGTTTATTAGTGTTAGAAATCACATTTTTTTTACTGATTAGTATTAGCTTATTCTTTGATTTACAGCAGGTGGTATAGTTAGCGTTCACTGGGGTTTCAAATGTTTATCAGGAAAGTCAGAACTGTTTGAAATCGCTGCAGACAGATTGTTAAAGCAGATCTGTTCTTCAGGAAGTCACAGCTGTGTATTTTTTCTTTCAAAGATATGAATGTGTGAGGGACATCTGCTGAACATATGAGAGACAACTGAGTGTTGAATCTCTCTCCTGTTTCCAGGTCATCTGCCAGTTCTTGGTATTGTAGCTGTGGGATCTGGCTTGGCGCTCATCATTTTCGGTATCTCCAGTTTCCTCATTTACAGGTGAGTTTGATTGCGTCAAGCCGCCGCTTCCTGTCTGTGCTGCTTGTAGCTCAAACAGTAGAAATGCAGATATGATTTTTTTACATCCTTCTGTATGGGAGAAAGAAAGGAAGAAAAAGAGAGACCTGTTTGAAACAGGATTTATGGGTCGTGCTGCTATAGGTGCTAGTGTGGTATTTACACAACTGTTGCCAAGGCAACAGCTCAGCAGGTGACAGTGTTAAAGCAGCAGTGGAGTGTGCTGATGCTGCCAAGTGAGCTCATATACCGGCCCCAAACAACCCTTACTGCTATTTTCACTCAATGATCATTAGTGTGTTCATTAAGTTTGTTTTCTTTGCACTGGATTGAAGCTAAATGCTATTTATTTTAATAATTCACACACTGTGGGTATCAGATTCTCTTAGAGGATGACATTTTTTTTGTTGGTTGTGATAAGTCTTTTGGTGTTTAAATAGAATACAAAGATTTCAAGAGTTTGCAGGTTGTTTTTGTTTCACTTCAAAATCTATCTAAACAGTATTTTATACAGTAAAAAACTTAAGGTCAGTTTTGGCTAGAACTGAGTCTTATTTAGACAACTGAAAAAATCTGCCTCTGTCGTTAAATAGTTTTAAAAATAATTTAAAAATAAGTTTCAAAATGTAGAATCAAGTGTCATTTATTTGTTTGATGGTGCAGTTGTCATATTCTGTTGTTACAGATGTTGTTACAGATAGTTCAAGTCACATTTTTAGATGATCTTGAAATAAGAGTTAGGATTAAGGGTTAGGGACATTTGTGTTAAGAGGGGAATTTTTCCTTATCCAAACTGAGTGTCTGAGGATAGAGGGTGCCATAATGCTGTAAAAACTGTAGAGCCCTTTAAAGAATGAATTTCAGCCATAAAAAGGACATTAACTTGACTCAACTCAACCAAGCCACAAACACTGAGGTCCTATCCTCAGTGCTGTTTCTGGGAATCTGGGGATTTTTAACATCTTGTTACATTTTAAACACACACACACACACACACACTCACAGGAAAATATAAATATATATGTTGGATTATTTAAAAGCTGTATTTTAGCAACACTTAAAGATATGAAACTATTTCCAAACCAGGAGTTGAACTCCTTACTGCCTGAGTGAAAACCAGAAATCTTAACTGCTCGACCACATGGAAGCTGTACATTATAAACACCACACTTCATATTGGGACACAGCAATTAAATTGGGTCAAATGATTTTACATGGATTTAACCACATTTTTAGCCACACTTAAGGTCATAAGATTTTCATGGAATTGTACTCTAATTGGTGCTTAAATGTTACATATTGCAACTTTAAAGTAAAAAAAACCTCTGTCTGTGTGTTTGCGTGCGTGTGTGTATGTGTGTGAGCACTGTAGGTAATCTAGATTGCTTAATTCAAAATTAACAAAATGGCCTATATGTAATTATGTGTTAAATGTTTATGGCTGCCCCTGCACTGTTGCATGGTGTGCCACTTTTTAAATGGTTATAACTTTGTGCTGAGCATTTAGCTGTAAAAACAAATTTAAATGAACTTGTTACAGTGGCCCAAGTGGCACAGGCCACACGATTACCAAAATCATTTTTAGTGTTAATTAATGTTTAATTATGCACATGCCCTCAGCAGTTAAGCTACTGGAAGGAAACTCTGGGTAATGTCACGGTTAAAATCTGCATGCAATGAAAGAAAATTAAAGTTAAAATTTTCCCTTTTTTCATTCCTTCTTCAAACATCTCTATACATAAGCAGTTAATTCTGTTCAGTACTTACAGGAACAATGATTCTTATGTAAAGAAGAGCTGGTTTACAACTCTGATTTTAAAAAAATTGTGACGCTTTGTGAAACTCAAGTGAACACAGAATGCAATAATTTGCAAACAAAGTCATACAATCATGTGTTTCATAAAGTGGTGATCCTTGCCTCATCCTTGCTCTTTGAGGATGCCCCCTTTCATACCCAAACATGATAACTGTGATAACCTGTTGCCAAAGAACCAGTTTACCTGTAAAAAGCTTTCAACCAGATGTATTTGAATGTTCAGTAACTTTCACAGTCTGTTGGTGATTCTAGACCAACGTGTTTTAAACAGGTTGCTCGCATTAAACTCAGCATAAGCATATGTTTAAAAAAAACCATTAAAGTTAATGAGGTAAAACACTAAGGTACACTATCTCTGTGCTATTTTCAATTGAGTATATTTAAAAAAGATTAGCTAATTGTCACGTTTTGTTTCACTGTGTTTCACAAAGCGTCCTGACTTACCTAGAATCAGGGTTGTACACGTCACAATAAAACTCCAACTAACGAATCACACCGGTAATCTGATCACTTTTCTAATACCGACTTATTAACACAAACAAGTGTTAATCACCAGCCAATCACAATGGATTTTAATCAGAGGAATGGTGGAAGAAAGACGGAGGAGCAGCTATCCACTTGAGGTAAATCCACTGAATCTGACTCTGAGTTGATTATGATCGATACCAGATAATTACAGTAGAGGCAGAGTGTGAACTTAAGTCTGAAAACGTTTACATCCTCTTCTCTGTTTGTTTCAGCTCACAGTTCAGCAAGCGCAACATGGATTTCCTAAGTAGCTAGCTTGTTTTCCTGGACTCATGGCCGGTAAGTTTTATGAAGCGTCCTCCTCTGTCCCTTTCTTAATTTTTTGAACCTGGGATTCAAGTGTAACATTTTGTAATTTATGAAAACAAGAATCTCTTCTGTTGTGAGAGCCTAACAAGGAAACTCTGATGCATTTTTGCTTCTGACTCAGTTGTGCACTCCGTGCTCTAGTCAGGCTATATTTAGATTCATAATTTTCATGAATGACAGTTTTACACATGGAAAGTCGTTTTGTATAGACCTGAACATGTTGTCTTTTTGATTTTCATCGGACTTCATGTGCCCCAAGGCAGTGAAACCTTTTAACCTCCTGTTTAGGTAAAAAGAAGTAAGATGTTTTTGTGTGACAACTCTGGGTGATAGCATATGCTAACGAATCACTTCCTGTTTTTGCAGACACCAGTGGAACTATGCTGATGGACAGAGAGGCGGGTGGCAGAGCGGTTTACAGCCGTCTTAAAGATCATTCAGCTGCTGAGAGGCCTCCATGTTCAGTACTTGACCTACAAAAACACCACTAAAATGTTTAAAACACTTTGGAGTTCAGTCACTGTCAGAAGTTATTCTCAGATCAAAACAGGTGAAAGCTCAGATTTTCTCAGACGTGGAGTTGCTTGAAATGCGTAGGTGGCTGCATATTTTTAAGACTGATTTAATGACTATTTACTTTATTTTAATTAAAATATAGAGAATATATGATGATTTCTATTAATTATGTATGTGCTGCTGTTTATGATTGTTCTTAATGAATATATCAAAGATTTTATACTCAGATAATATAAACTTATATTTTTTGGGGTAGTGGGATTTTTTATAAGATATAAAGCTAGATTACAGGGCAGAGAGGTTAAATAAAACCCAAATGGGTCTGCAATAAAATGAGGTGACTCAATATATCAAAGTTATGGTGTATTTTGTATAAGAAATTGGTGACTGGTTGAATAATTTTTGCAAAAGTTGGCTCCTCTAATGTGATACAACTCACAAATATTGCCTATGTAAAATGTACTCAGTGGTAAAATGTAGTAAACATGGAAATAAATAAAAAGATGCCTGTGTATTAAATTGTGTTTCTTTGTAATATTTTATAATAAAACGTATGCACTGTGTTAAAGACTTTTAATGTGTACATAAAGCCTCAAATTAATTAGCCTTAAAATACCCCCCCTTTCTTTTGCAAACAACAAAAAATGGCTGTGAAATACTTGTTTCAAAAGAGTTTGTACCTGAACTAAGTCAAAAAGAGGTGCATGACTGTACTCTTACAGTATTTTTTAAACAAGTTAATTTTGATGAGGAACAGGTGTTTTACTAAGCTTATTTTAGCACTAGAAAGCAGACCTGAGTGCTTGTTAGGGCAGAAGTATTTTTGCAATGTACACGTACAAACTAAAATAACCCTCACTAATTTTTACTTTTCATGGAGTGACTGGTAAATATTGTGACGAAGCACTCAGTCGATTTAACCAGGTGGTTGAAGTCTGGTGTGCTGCAGCAGTGTGAGGATGTTAAGCAGAGCAGCAGTGGCTCTGTTGTTTTAATGGAGGGCTGGTCCAGCAGAGGTATTCACATGTGGGACTTATGAAACAATAGGCCCACTGTGGAGCCCCACACTTTGCCCCTCTGGCTGCCAGAGGTCTCTAACGAGGCTCCTTAAATAGAAAAATCCCTTTTTTTCTTCATCGTTTTTTTTTTAGGCTGGTGCAGGATGGGGCTGGAGGGCACCGGTATTTTAATGGCGTTTCCTGCTCTCATATTGGTTGCACAAAGGCAGGGCCTGGAGTGTAGACACAAACAAGCATCTGAATCTTCTCTGAGTTTTTGGATTCTTCAATGACATAGTATTTCCTGGTGAAAAGGGAGTAAAAAAAAAAAAACAACTGAAAAAACTGAAAAAACAAGACACTTTTGAGGCCAGCTGGGATAGTTCGAGGAACGCCAAAAAACCCGGTGATATGCAAACGCTGCAATAATTTCCCTCAGCCATCTGGAAGTGTTTTACACCTTTTAGATTGAGTTGGAATGTGTGGGCTCTGCTCGTTTTTCATTTCATAATGTTTTGAACTGAATAATGAATTTCCTTCTCAACTCCGAAAAAACAAAAGAATCCCCCCCACGCCCCACCCCTCAGCTCGGAACTATTAGTTTTATTTTTTAAAGTGTTTTTGTTGTAAATCAATAAGTGTCAAGAATCAGCAGCTCCCCTGAGATTTGTCCCAGATGTGTTGACTCGCTGGAATGCCTCTTCCCCTCTGCTCCATGTTTGCCAGTCAGACTCTAAATAAACTGAACAAAAAAACCTTGTCAGACAATATGTTAGAAATACATCAGTGTCAAAAATATAACTGACATGAAAATTAGAAGATAAAATTCATCTGTTTGGATGTCATTTAGAGGTTGTCATAGATAGATAGATAGATACATACGTACACACATACAAGCATATGAACATACATAATACTTACATACTAACATACATGCACGGATACATAAAAAGAAAGAGGGACACAGAAAAGAGATAAAGTGAGGGACACACTGACATTACTTGTCAAACAGCCCAAATTTTAATTGCTTACATAGTTAATCTTATCACAACATAACAAAATATAACCTTAGGTAACATAATATTATATAATATACTGTAACATGACACAACATGACCTCACATAATTGATCATAACACATCTTAACTCCTCCTAATCTAATTTAATAATTTTAATGTACTAGCATTACGCCATGGCCTAATCTAACTTAATATAACCTAACTTTACAAGTTGTAATAATAACTTGAAATACAACCCAATGCAACATTATTTAAATAGCAGAAACAGAGCATAACTGAACCCTGATTTATCAAACATCATAATTTTAATATATCAACGCAACATGACCTAACTTTCAGCGACATATTGTTATATTAGCTTGAGCTGTAACATAATGCAAGATAATTTGAAGTGACATAACCTGTCCTATGCTAATACATCTCACTCATGAGAGTGTAACACAAGATGACCAAACCTATTCCAACCTAGTGCAATGAAACATAATGTAATTTGAAATAACTTCACTTACTCTGCCAAGATAAATCATTTAGAAAAAGAAAGAAAAAAACTTCAAGAACACGTCAGGTTCCTAACATTCAACATATAACATATGTAACAACCTATCATCATCATTCATATCTAACATATTATACTGTTGCAATTAATATGTGACAAAATGCCAAAAATGCAAAAAAACATAACTCAAAAAATACAGTAAAAAACCGTCAGTCTGTATTTCAGATCATTTTGTACTGAAACTTAAATACTTCTTGTAACTACTTCTGTTTAGACCTGTACGAAAAGTTTAAAGTGTAACAACAGTGACCATTTCAAAACGCTTATCATATGTTGATCATCAAAGTGATTACAGAGTGAAAAATTACTGTCTATATTGATGCTAACACTATGTTGAGGCCAAGTTTTACATCGATAGCAAGAGAATACTATTATTTGTTCACAAGATACAAATCATTGGGATTTTGCTCACCAGATGAGGATATTAACCACCATGTACTTACCATAGTAGAGCTTTTTTAGCATCTTATTGGTTTTATGAGTTCATGTCATGGTGCAGTTCTTTAAAATCACATGTGTAAGAATAAATGGCATGTTTTGCTATGTTGGACATTTAGTTTGCTAAAATAAATGTTCCGATAGCTCTGATTGAGCTCAGTATTAATCCATAAGGGCTTTTCTCCTACAAAAACTCCACTGTGTAAACCTGGGATCTGTGTGTAACAGCTGACCTGTAGACAGATTCACCGTCAGATCCTGTTCACAGCTGCAGCTGCTGTGTAGTGCAAATGCTTGAAGAACTCAGTCAATAGAAAAACAAACTTATCGTGTCAGCTGCTGTGTGATGCTGTGGGTGTTTAATAAAGTGAAGTGAAAGAATGTGACAAACAGCCAGCTGTGGACAACAAACAGAACAGCAGCTACTGATATTTTTGTGAAATCCCAGAAACATTAAGTGACACCAGGATGACATCATGTGTGACATCATTATAAGATTCGGATTTGTGGTTGACTGTTTCATGCTTCCAAGCATAACAATATTAGCTCACTTCTTATTGTTGCCTTTAAGTCTTACTCTAAAAAATTGAATACTGACTCCTGGGTAAGTTTGACAGCTTTTTTTTATTGTTGTTGTCCTTAATAATCCTTGAGATGACTATTGCAAACTCTACTTGATGAGAGTTCATTGCTGTTTAACAGCACTATTTGAAATGATACAATGATTCAATGATTTAGCGATAAATATATGTAATGATATGACGCTATGATAAACATGGTGCATGATGCATTATTCAGAGCTTTATTAAATCACATACCGTCAAATCTTGAGCCCAAAATTAGGATGCTATCATTTTGTGCTCTATTTTTGTTTTTACACACATGCTCTGTTGTAAAAATTTAGCAAACTATCAAACAAGTGATAAAATACAGTAAAAGACATTAAAGGCACAATGCTTTAATTTCAAGACATTTTTTAGTCACTTACCTTAATTTTTTTTTTTTTTTAAAGTTCTTGAGCTGAAAGTTAATAGTCTACAAGTTCAAAAAATAAAATAAAAACAAGGTGGAAGTAAGACTTGAAGTGATGTCTAATCCTCATCATGGTCATCAGCGCTTCTCATAAAAGAAAAGACCCATGAGTTATCAGATCAAGTTTTCAAGGTGCATCTTCTTTTAATATAAAAGAAGAAGATGTTTTGTTTTGTGATGTTTTGTGTTTGTTTGAACACAAGCACAATGCCTGCAGGGCATTTAAAGAACCTTAATTTAAACCTTAAAGTTTAGAGCACCTTCAACATGACAATCAACTCATTTCATCTCACAAATACATCTTTCATTAAGACCAAAAGAGTCATTAATGTTGACTTGACTTCTGACCATCAGTTTCCCTTTTTTTCTTTTTGTCATACTTTATACTTCACAGTGTTACGTTGTTGCATATTTCAGCATGTGTTTGAAAGAAAGAGTCCTTTGTCCAGGACTGTAAAAAATCCAGTTTTCCATTTCTCATAGTTCAATAAGTAGAGCATATGGACCAGTGACGTTAATATCTAATAAAACGCACACACACATGCCTGCTTGCATCAACGCACGTGCATCCCTACAGGCAAACGCCGGATGTGAAGCATTCTGCAGTCAGGTCTGAGGCTGCTATCTCAGAAAAAAACACCAGGACAGGTGGAGATCAACTGCACACAATGAAGCAATTAACTCTTCTTTTAAGGCAACTTGCCAGATTAAATCCATTCATTCAAAAGAAAAACTTAAGACAACAGGCCACCTCGCCTGTGGAGGATTTTAAATAATTTATTTAGTTCAAATAAAAAAGAACCCTCTGCATGCAGAGAGCTGGGATTCAAATCTACAAAGTCACAGTTTTGTAGTAAAAACATTAGCCCACTCACATAGCTGCCACCACTCCAACCCATCCCACTTTACCTAAGATTGTTGGTCTGCTCTTTGTGCTGCTGCTGTCCTTGTTGACTTCACCACCTGGTTTTCCCTTTTCTGCAGGAAACTGAAGCTGGAGAAGGAGCTGGCTGGAATGCTGTGGAGGATTCGCTGGGAGGACCTCCAGTTCGAAAGCCCCAATAAATACCACAAAAGAGCCGGTAGTCGGCTCACCCTCTCACAGGTAGATGGTCTTTCTTAAACAATGCTTTGCTTTAAAGTACAGGTTTATTTACTCGGGCTGTCAGACAAAATCCAACAAAGGTGTACAGGTGGGGTAAAACATAAATAAAGTGTTTCATGGCTTCTGCGGGTTTAAAATTGAAAGTTCCACCCACATGATCTCATGTTAAAGCTGGCAGCCGTGAACACTTCTTCATAATTCTCAGCTTTATATCTCCTGTTGCTCCGTCAGTGTTGTTGGCACAGCCTCCAGTGTGTGATTACCAAGTTGTTGTTTTTCTGGCAGGTTACATTGCCATGCCTGCCAGTGGGAAAGACTCAACACTTGGTTTGCAGCTTTCATTCATACGCGACCCAGTCTCAAGATGTCACTGCTGTAAAATTGAACCCACCAGGAATCGAAAAATGCTAATTTGACATGTGGGAAGTTCAGGGCTCCACCCTATTTACACACTGTGTGCTGCGTATTAAAATGCAGTTAGAAGAGAGGGGTTCTTTAAAAAAGCAAATCTGCAGCCCTGACAGAGTCCAAGTCCTTTGTTAGTTTACACATTCCTGAAAGCCTTCCCGGTGGTTTATTGAAGGTGGCTGGTTTGGCGGTGGCAGACGCATATTAAATGATTGTTAAAATAAGCCCTTGTCTGGCCCTGGTCCTCACATATATACCTCATCACGTTCTTCAAGTATCAGGTTCTGTTGTCTGAGGGCTAATGCATCTCCTACACATGTGCAAGCGTTCATGAAAAGCACATGCACACACCTTTTTCATTACTGGTTTGCTGGTCCAATTGCTGGGATAATGTGTGTGTGGAAAGCACAGTAATTTTCCAGACCAATGTATTTTCCAGAGTGCCATGTGTTGCCAGTATTTGCATTCTATACAAATGCGTGGTTGACTGTGCTGGCTGTCTGTATGCAGTGCGCCCACTTGATTTTTTTATTCACTCTGTGCACTGCAGACATTTGCCCAAGGACTCGGGTTGGTGTTATGAAAACTGAAAAGGTTTCATTTTCTCAAATATAAGAGAAAAGCAATTTCATGTAGCACAGAGAAAGTATTTTGGATAAGTGAATGAAGCGTCTTGGGAGAACTGTGTTGCAATAAAGTGAAAGCACGGTCTTAAAAGAGCAGCATTTAATCCTCTTTGCTCTAATCTACACACAGCTAACTGACTTTTTTTTTTCTCTTCTCACTACTCCCCTCCACCTTCTCAGAGAGGTTCCAGCTATGGCTCCTTGATAACTGCCCATGGAAAATATCAGCTATTTGCAAAAACGGGCTATTTTAAGGTAAGGCTTAGTGAGTTCTGACATTTTCAACTCCTGCGCACTCCTTTCCCACCCACACATGAGCACACTCGCAGAGAAAGCCGAAGAGCAGAGAGAAAGAGAGAGTGTGGGCGAATTTAGGTAGTTGGTTTTAATGTGAGCTGCAGAATGCGTCAGTTTTCTTCTTCTTCTGTTTTTTCTTCGTTTTCTTTTTTTGTTTCTACACTCCCGCCTCGCAGTCTGGACATGGCCATCAACTTGTTGCTGCGGTTAATTTATCTGTTTACAATGGAAGAGATGTGAGGAAATGTGACAAAAAGAGACCTCTGAATAATGACATGGCTCTCTTTGTTTTTAGCTGCATGATGTAGGTTTTATATAAATGCTGATGTCACGGTGAAGCTTGAATGTCTCGTGGATCACTGGAGGTGCAGATGCATCTCTCAAATTCATTATGAGCCAGAGCTGATTAAATCTGACACCAAAGCTGACACAGAAAGAAGCACAAGATCCTTGAAAACCTGCGAAAACTGTAAAATAACCTCTAATATAGTGTTTCTGTTCCTGAACAGTCAGAAAAGAAACATATCTCCTTTCAAACATGCGTCAAATCTTCACTGTTTATCCATATTTCATTGTGAATGTTAGTTAGAGCTCCTACATGGATGCACACGTGAACTGTTCCACTGTTCTTACAGCAATGTTTTTTCTGTCATAGCTGTGGCTCAGAGATATTCTCCTTGCTTCCTTCGTGTTACTGATCCTCACATATAAAAGCGACAGATATAATTCTTCTTCAGCAGCAGAGTGAAAAAAAAGGCCCCAAATGTACCTGTAGGCTATACTGCAAGATGCTGCTCAATTCTCTCTCATTTTCATGGTCCTTGTTTGTTTTTTGTTATACCTTATTTTCATCAAGACCAAACGCATCATTGTTATGGTCTTTTACATCATGTTATAAATAGTTTATTTTTATAAATGGCTGTGTATGAACGGAGCTGCACACCAGTTTTGTTCCTCACATGCAGTTTAATTGCTCTGTGTCTTCTCGTGCTGCACACAGGGGAACCTGGTGGCCATCAAACACGTCAACAAGAAGAGGATAGAGCTGACCAGACAAGTTTTACTGGAACTCAAACATGTAAGTGGTCATTTAATGTCAGATGGTAGATTTTAAATTCTTTTGCAGGGTTGAGTTGATTATTTGCATTCTAACTTTTCTCCCTTAAACCATTCTTGGGTTGCTTGACTCTCCTGTTTATTTTTTTTTAACTTATTACAGAAGTAAGCATCAAGTCTCATATATGATTTGATTCAGGAGAACCTTAAGTTTATGTCTGATCCATTTAAAGTCCAAATTTTACATTTGCTGTGACTGATAAATGGTGTTTTTATTTCATTTAAAATATATATATTAGCCAAAAAAAATGTGTTTTTTTTGTTAACAAATCTTCGGAAAGATAAACTTGATATTCTAGGCTTTTAAGCTGACTTTTTGTCTACATGCAACATTTCTTAGGTAGGTTGCAGTTCCATTTATTATCATATTATTTTTCTATAAAAGCAGGCGTATCCTTTTTATATACTGTTATATTTACCATGTAGATGTATTCAAAAACCTCAGAATAAATATAAAGATTAGTAAATCATAACAAACAAGACTGAAGGAATAGTGACTTTTGTTGGAGAATTGTGTTATGTACAAGAAAAGCAAATACCGCAGTAAAAAGGGAAACAATCTTTGCAAACTAAATACAAAATGAGAAAAAAACCAAAAAATGAGAAAAATGCAATAACACCAAGAAAATGAGAAACTCTGGTTTCATTACTTTTTAAAGCTTGTGGATTATACCATCAACAGTTCCAAAGTTAACAAACATTGTGGAACAATAGTCTTTTTTGCACCTGGTGCCCTTGTAGGTCTTCGAGTCAGATCATTTTCCATTTGTATAACCAAAAAACACAAATCTGAGCATTAGAAACAATATTAATATTTCAATTTTACCACCAATTATATGGATATTTAAAAAATGGGACAAAACAGAGAAATCCTCTGTGTTTAAGGAGTCCTTACAATGCAATTTTTCAACCAGTATATTGGGCTCTAAGTGAAGACTCTAAATCATTTGCAATAATTAAAAACCACAGCTGCAAGGTTTTTAATTAAAACTGGTTTCCAATTACACCACAGTACAGAGGGGAAAACAGTTTAAACTTCTTCACAAGGAATTAAATGGATTACCTTCATGCTGTATTTCTCTCCAACTATACCCATAATGTACACTGGTGGCATTAATGTCAGCAGACAAAGTTCTTCTCACAGTTCATAAGGATGAACGTGTGTTTGCTGTCAAAGCACCTTAAGTACTGTTCATAATCAACACTGCTATTTCATTTCCCTGTAAGAGCAACAGCTCACAAGACTACTTGTAGGTGAAATGGGTAACAGAATTTAAACGAATTATCTCCCAACTCTGCTTTCAGCATCATTCAGGTCATTGCTTCTGGTTTAATGAGCCAAAGCCTCACTGTTTTGGTTTAGTCTCACCTCTCTCAACAGCTGTCCTATGTAAAAAAAAAAGCTCCAGGACTCACTTATGCATCCTGCACAGCTCAAAAGCAAAAGCAGCGAATGTTAGTAACTTGTGAAGTGTAGTTGAGCATTGAGCAGCTAAAGAGCCAGATATTTTTGTTTGAGTTGGTAGAGACCAAAACAGAGCTAAAGGAGACTCAGTATTAGTGGATACAAACAAAAGTCCAAATGTTAGATAATGTAGCTATGTCTGTTGGATAATTCAGCAATAGTTTGCTAAGTTTACCATAAATATAAAAGCTGTTAATGTATTTTTATCTTGATTCTGCTGCTCCGAGGAGGCAAAAATGATTAATGCAGGTTCAAGAAAAACATTATCTCTCAGTTTGTTAGAACCAAACTTTTGGTCACCACAAGAAATCTCTGCAATTTAGGTCAGACTGCCCCCATTTTTTATATTCCTTGCCTCCTGGAAATTGCCTCGCCATTTTTAGGTTCTCATACAAAAAAATACAAGCATTTAATGGGCATTTAGTTTGAATAAATTTGCAGAGATCACTTCTGATTACTCATCTTTGAAGACCAACCCTTTTCCATTCAATGACCTCATGACCTCCCTCTTACAGCACCTTAAGGACAAAACCTATATTTTAAGAATCGTGCTATGTTTTAATTTCTTATTTTTTGCAAACAGTGTTGTACCAAAAAAAAAACCAAACAAAAAAAAAATCAAATCCATCCAACACTTTTTTGAGTGTAGTGATACAGCCTCTTTTCTGCTCGCTGTTTCACTCTTAGTCTTTTTTTCGTCGGAGGAGGAATCCAAAATTCTTGCGTTTGCCATGAAATCCATCTGAGAAACTGTTGGCTTGTGCTGTTGTTTCTGAGTGCTGTCTGTGTGAAGGAAGCCATGAATAGAGACCTTGGGGCTGAATTAAGAAAAAACAAACCTTCATCTCAACAAGCTGCATTCAGCAAATTACTCATTCATTCACTAAACTAAAACAACTGTGAATTGACATCATTGTACTTTGTGCCACTGCAGGGAAAAGACCTTCATGCAGAGACCTTTACTTACTTTACCTGCTTTAAAAACAAGCTCCTGAGAAATAGAAATATCTCTCCATATTGGCACAGAGTGCTTTTTGGGGCTCAGTATTACAGCAGCTTTAGCTTTACTTTTGATTTTTTTTGGTTGTTTTTATTAACAGGAAGTAGGAAAAGACCCCTTATTGGCATGTTCAACCAGTGCCAGTGCAGGATGTTGCTTGTTAAAGAGTTAAAATCTTTAAACTGTCCCTTCAACATCACTGACAGCAGCTGTTGATGAAAATGTCTGTCTGTCTGGGAAATATTTACGGGGGAGCGATAAGTAAGCCAAAGGAGAAAAAATTCTACTCATTTCATGTGGTTTGGTGATGGAAACACACTGTGGCACAGGGAAACCCATAACTTGGAAAGTACATGGTCGCTCATGAACACGATGGAAGCATGAGCGGAAGATTTGTTTAATTTTATTTTTTGTCCATTTCTTTACTTTTAACAAATCCAGCTCTCTCTGCTCAGATTCTCTCCATCTCAGCTCTGGATGTTTTTGGTCCCTTTTTTGTGTGACCTGCAGCCCATTTAAAGGAGAGCAGTTTGGGCTTCTTGGATGCCTCCGCGGCCTCTCGGTCAGTCAGCAGGCACACATGGGAGAGAGGCTGCTGTCTGAGCTGGCAGCTTCTTAGACGCCCTGGGGGCCTGATCGACTGTCAAACCTCAGCTCATGCAAAAGCCAACCAGATGGGGGAAGAGTCGGCCCTGCCAGTGGAAACTTAACCACTTGTCTTCCAGCACTCCTCCTCCTTCTCCTCCCCCCTCCCCAGAGTGCAGCAGGGGAAATTATATAGGCCAAAGGGTAGGCTAACATCTCTGGAGCTGTGAAACAGTAGCGACTAACTCCCTGGTTTTCAGCGTGAGAGCGGCTGCCACTCACTCTGCTTAAAGAAGAAAAGTACACTGTTGAAATTATGTACACTGTTTTTGAAGTTTCAGTCTGGCTGCACAGTCTTTTCTTTTTTTTTTTCTCACATTGGAAGTAGGATGTCCATGTAGCCTGTTTCCAGAAAAGAAAATGACTGGACTTTTTTATATTAAAAAGAAAAAAAAAGATTTGCCAAAAAATTCACTCTCTTAACCACAAAATTCTCTCTGGTTTTGTAGTTTTAATATTAAAAGTGATTCATGTTCGTGAGACATGGTCTATCATGAAAGCAGTGTGTGATTATTTTCCATGTAGAGCAGTTTAACATGTCCTGCCTGCTCTGCTCTGATATTCTCGCTTGTACATTCTCTCAACACCTCAACGTTTTTCCTGCATCGCCCTGAGCACACAGGCTCATTCATAACCTCCAAGGGCAATTTATGCACATGCACATGCTTCAGCTGGGTGCCCCGAGGAGGAATGCGTCTCAACACGTAGAAAAAGACACCATGCCAACTAGCCGACTGCAAATAGACTATTTTGAAGAACTGCTGGCAGCGTTATTCTCAAAACTTTGTGTATAAATGGCCTGTCAGTCCTCTGCCCCCATCCTCTGTTTCCATGGGGTTTGGGAATGTGATGTTTGGAAAGAGTTACACTCACAGTTGCCGTGTGTTTGTGTGGTTATTTTCAGATGAGAGACGTTCAGTTCAACCATCTAACCAGGTTCATCGGAGCCTGCATTGACCCTCCCAACATCTGCATTGTAACAGAGTACTGTCCCAGAGGCAGCCTGCAGGTAATCTCCACCTTCAGTATTTTTACACTTTAATACTCTATTAATGATGAAAGGCATGTCAGTCAGCTTTCTATCAGTGTCGGATGGTGGACATTCTGCATTCTGAAGCATAAACCGGGCCCTATTTTTACATATTTTGGTGTCTTAATGACTAATAGTTCAGAAAGTTTTGGAATCGTTTCAGTAGATTGTCTCAGCTGGCTGCATTTGAACAGTGTGTCAACCAAAAGTGCTTGTTTTTGCCACTGACAAGCTAAGATTGTTCTATTAAGTGTCTTACTATGATAAGGATTCCTTCAGAGAGAGACCTCTTTGTGAAATAGCTGTTGAATATTTCTTAAACATTGACATATGTGCAGCAGGCCAATAAAAGCTATTACATTGATCAAAAACTTTGCCTAAATAGTAAGGAAATTCCTGAATCCACACTCAAATCCCATGTTTTTGGGGGATTTTTGTGGGGAATTTTCAGCCGTTTCAACCAAAATCTGTTTTCAGTTTTTTGACTTCAACAAACAGACAAAAAATCACAACCAAAAAAACAAAACCTCCTCAGTATCCTCAATTTTTTATTCAAAATGAATGTGAGACAGTTTGTCTGCTGAGATTTTTAAACAGATTTTTTTCTTAACAGGTAAAACCTTAATACATGAAAGGTGCAAAGTAAAGTCTAATGAACCACCAAATGAAAAGTGTCTAACATAAGCCCACTGCTGGACTTTACTTGTTGTGCCATGACAGTAAACAGTCTTGTCAAACTGCTATTCTTGGCAGAGTTTTTCCTGAACTCTGCCCGCTGAGCTCCACAGGACCTACTGACTTCACCTTATTAGTCTACAGTCAGCTTATAGTATGTGGTGAGCTTACCTTTGACATATTTTCATGTTTTTTTTTAAATCTTTCCTTTTTTTTATTCCTAAAAGAAATATATAAAGCCTTCAGTGAACTTGCTCCTGACCTGAAATTTGTTCTTCCAACATGCCAGCAGCTTCTTAAAATGGACGAGCTGGAAAATGATGTAAAATGTAGTCATGGACTTCATCAGTCAGGGAAGGACTTAAGTGTAAAACACAGATAGCTGCAACTGATATGATGTGCCTGGATGTCAGAGCTGGACGCAGATGCCAGGAACTGACCAAATGCAGGGCCTTTGAGGGTTATTCGTTGACATCCTGAAGGATTAAAATAATATATTTAATCAGGACTGAGGATGTTTCATTTAGTCTCAAAATAAACCTTGGCTGCTGAGAAGTTCTTGGAAAGTTTAAAACATATCACAGAAGCTATTTTTTTTTCCTTGTCTATAAACATTTTTTACTCTGTTTTTTTTTGCTTTTTTCAGGACATCTTGGAGAATGAGAGCATCAACCTGGACTGGATGTTCCGCTACTCTCTGATCAATGACATAGTGAAGGTACGTAGCAGTCAGACGGAAAGCGCTATGAAGAGAAAACAGAAATCGAAGGCAGGATTGAAACGTCGATTCATGGATGTGTTCATATAAATGTTTTTCTAAAAGGTCACCTTTCAGTGTTATATTAGATGCTTTGTGGGCCTAAGAGACACAGAAAAAATGTCTCAGTTGCCATGGTTTCACATGGAGAGTTTGTGAAAGAGTGAGTAAAGCAGAGGAAAAGAGCCAGAGGGACCAACAAGCACAAAATGTATTTTTGGCACAGCAGACTGGATAAAACTACAGTAAATATTAAGATAGGACAAAAACATAATCATAAAATTTGCTAAAATTTCCTTCTAGCTTAATCAAAACTAATCACGGACTTACTTTAGAATAGTATTTTCAATCGATCCAAACAAAGAGGGCTTGTGTCAGCATGGCCTCTCAGATGGACTCGACACCGAGCTACAAGCATGACGAATCACTCCACGCAGATAGCAGCATGCTGCAGAGAAGTAATGGTGGTTTGGGGATGTTTGACTCACCCATCCCACACTATATTTAACACAAATACGTTCAATACCTGCCTTCCCCTTCCCAGAGGAATTAACAGTCATTTTACAGACATTCCCCAATGACAGTGTTGTCCTTGAAACACAGCCTCTTTCCGAAAACCTTCGGCACACATCAACTTGTCAAAGCCTATGATTTTCTTATGTCTGGATTTGTGTGTTTTCATGTATGATTTACACACCCCGTAAAGCTTGACTTTGTGCTCCTCTCCACCAGGGAATGAACTATCTCCACAACAGCTACATTGGCTGCCATGGAAATCTGAAGTCATCTAATTGCGTGGTGGACAGTCGATTTGTTTTGAAAATCACAGATTATGGCTTGGCCAGCTTCCGCTCGTCCTGTGAGAACGATGACTCCCATGCACTCTATGCAAGTAAGTCGAGGTCATTTATCCGGTCACTGCACCGACTCTTCAATCTGCTCCAGTTGTGTTTCTGATATTGTATGATCTTCTCTGACTGATCTTTGCTCTCCAGAGAAGCTTTGGACGGCTCCTGAGCTGCTCATATACGATCGCCATCCGCCACAAGGGACTCAGAAGGGAGATGTGTACAGTTTTGGCATCATTCTGCAGGAAATAGCCCTGAGGAATGGACCTTTCTATGTAGAAGGCATGGACCTCAGCCCCAAAGGTAAACACAACTGTCTTTTATAGGCCTCAGCTGACCAATCAGGAAGTATGCAGCAAACTAATGAGTAGGACAACACAAAGAAAAACTAATCAAAAGAGGAAACAAAACCACAAGTTTTTTTCTTCACAAACAAAAGCATCTTTGCAACATTATGAAGCCTTTTTAATAAGTGACTAATCTGAGAAGTGTTTTGAAGTCTTGGTTTCCTTCGGCAAGGACAGGAAAGATGGAAGTTCCCATAATAGGAAGTTCTTTCACTGGCTTTTCACTGACATTTCAAAGTGGACCTTTGTAAGGTCAAACTGCCATATGGTGACCCTGCGGCTATGTACACAAATAAAGAACACATGCTGGCCAGATGTCAACGGCAGGTGGAGTCACAAAAACCACAAAAACCAGCACAAGTCATATCTGGGACATAACGATACAATCACCCACAGCAATACAACCAAAGTCAGACAGAGGGAAGATTAATAATAAAAGTAAAATAAATATTAAAAACAAAACAGTAGTATGTAAAAAGCCAACTAGTCAGTGACTATGTAATTTATTTATCAAGGAAGCTTAATCAGTCATTGAGGCATTTTAAAGAGTTCATGTATTAATTCATGTAAGATTTAAACATTTTAAACAAATATTTGATTTAAGGGCACTGTGTAGGATTAAGTGGCATCCAGCGTTGAAGTTGCTCATTGCACCTGACTGAATATCCCTCCACTTCCAAGCGTGTAGGAGAACCTACGGTGCCTGCGAAACTTGCAAAAAACTCAGAGGACCCTGTGCAGAGCCAGTGTTTGGTTTGTCCATCCTGGGCTTCTGTAGAATCAAGGCTGGGAACATGGTGGATGTAGTGAAAGAGAACCTGCTACCTCTGTAGATAAAAAAGGCTCATTGTAAAGTCATGAAAACATAACAGTTCTTATTCTCAGGTGATTATACACTGATGAAAACATACTGATGAATATTATATCACATTTTTGCAATATTCTACAAATGGAACTTTCCTAATCTTACACACTTGGCCTTTAAGTTGATATAATATTTAACTGAAACAATTGGGAGTCTTCAGCAGAGTAAAATGAACACTGGAACATTAAATAATTTCCATTTGTGTGACTCGGACTGCTGAGGCCTCACATTTACTTAGATCCTTTTAGATTTTTTTTCATGAATAGGATTGTTGGTTGGGTTCATCATCACTTACAGTTAAATTGCTCTAGAAAGGTTTCTGTTCATGACCTTAAAGGACAGTGTTGCTTTAAGATGCAATGGAAAAAAAATGATCTATCCTTTAACAAACTTAAGTAATAAATCCCGATAATGGAAAAAAGATTTGCTACAATATTAAAGTGAGACCTGGAAGCATAACCAAATAAAAAATTAGCTAAACAAACAAACACACAAAAGAAAGGATAGTCAGCAACTGATGAAAGCTAGAGTAAAGCTGTTGTTTGACCAGTTTCAGTTTCATCTGCTTTTACCTCCACCACCGCTGCTCTGTGACAGAAATCAAAGATGAGAAGTTCAACTTTTAAGTATCCAGAGTGGATGTGTAAAACCCTCCTGCACATCCTCAATGTGACGACTTTCATTAGCTTTTTATTCATAGTAACGCTCCATGCTGATTGTACAAGGGCCTGCTCCTTATCCATTTACAGGCTGAGAGCATTGAAAGCTGGCAGCTGCTCACTTTAAAGAGTGAATGTGTTCAGACACTAATCCAGAGCTGAAATTATAATTTTGTGGTTTAAAATAGCTTTAGAGTTTTCTAATTACATTTATGGGTCTTTCATGATGATACTTACAACAGAGCAGAGGATGCAGAGGAATCATTTTGGTGAGGATGTCTCTTATGAACGACTGAATTGATTTAATTAATGAATCAAAGAGGAGAGATCAGCAGCAAGAGTCGATCAGCAGTTTTAAACATATCAAGGCTCATGCAGCAGAAATAACACATCAATAGAAATTCACTCTGTGCAGCTGTCACTGAATGCAGCATCTCTTGCTTTTTAAAAACGGAAGCTTTGTATTTGATACTGAATACCCTCAAGAGAAATATGTAGCACTGCAATTGATGTGTTACTTCAGTGTAAGCACAGTTAAACTTCTGCGGCCCCAGAAGTTCTGTAAATTTGAAAAACTGACAGAGTTCACGCTCAAATTAGTAAAACATGTGTTTGTGGTGGCGTGATACACATCAAGACCTGATGGAAAAAGCTCTTCATGCTTATCAGTGATACATGGATTTCACTGGACAAAAATGTCACAAGAAAATCTGTTAAACACACAATATATTATTTATGTCTAAGAGGTTTCTTAGTTAAAAAAAAGAAGTAGTTTGATGATGTTATGAAGTGCTAGAAGATCAAGAGATTTGTCTATTTCATTGTAAAACAATCACAATGAAGGCAGATGAATAATTTGACTGACTCAAGCACACATAGACAAGGTACAGTATTAAATTTTATTTGTTTATTCACGTTACTTTTAGTCATGTATGTCATGTAGTCATGTATATTGATTTCCTTCCTCACTTTCCGGCTGGTGTAACCCTGCAATTTAGCAACAGGCAAATCAGTGAGACACTCTGACACTCACACTGTCAACGTGATTAAAATGACAGACTTGGAAACATTTTGAATAACATGTGTACTCAAATAAATGAAATAAATAAGAATATTTAACAAAATATTGAACAAAGTTATAGTGACACATTTTAATGTGGAAAAGTTATACTGTATATTCTAGTACACTATTTTTTATTGCTAGGTATTTCATTTATTTTGTCCACTCTTTGTGCAGTACACACATTTTACTCAGTGGCATTCACTTGGAGCTGTACAGAGCATTAGGCCTGACTGAACTGACATGAGAAATTAGTTTGATGATTATTCACACACACACATGCATGCGCACACACACACACACTCACGCTGTATTACCTCCTCAAGAAAAGACCCTCTGCCCTCTCTGCTGCAGAGATCGTACAGAAGGTGAGGAACGGTCAGAAGCCATACTTTCGGCCGACTACAGATAACAGGTGCCACTCAGAGGAGCTGACCATCCTGATGGACGGCTGCTGGGCTGAAGACCCCACAGAGAGGCCCGACTTCGGCCACATCAAGATCTACGTGGCCAAACTTAACAAGTGAGACTCACACTTCACTTTCATGACTGTGCTTCAGCTCAGAGTCAGTTTACTGAAAATACAAAAAATGGTTTAGAAATCTCACAGACAAATATCCAGGTGAACAAAACCAAAATATCTGCAAAGGCTGGATACTCTGAGAGCTGAGTGAGTGATATTTCTCATAACTTGAGTAAACCGCTTAAATGACAGTTATATGATACCGAAATGCAAGGAGCTGGAAGCACTTTTAATTAAAAATAACACTATCCACACTTCCATCCTCTTTTTCAAAATGGTAATTATGTGATACATTAAAATCACACGCCAGTCTTTCTCAAACTGTCAGTATCTTCCCTGCACAAACCTCCACATGTGAACAGTGTTTGGAACCCAACATGCAGCCATGAAAGTTGATATGTTTAAGACATTTAAAATGACAAACAGGAAAAAAGAATAATTTTCTGGGAAATAACCAGGGCAATTTGATATAAAAGGTGATGGGTACTGTCTGACAGAAAGTTTTCTCTTTGGTCCCTCACTGCTGAGTGTGTGTGTATGAAAGGGGAGTGTGTGAGTCCATGTGTCTGGTGTTGGTTTCATTCAGTCTTTCATATGCATATTTTGGTTCTGAGTTTTTTGTTGAATCAGGAGGAGAGGCAGTGTGTTTTCCCTTGAGGCTCTGTCAGCAAGAGTTACTCTATGAAGAAACAATGCTGATACAGAGTAACACTAGAGCGTGCGCACACACACACTCACACTCACACTCACACTCACACTCACACAAGAATACACAATTTATAGTAAGTCTTTGGATATGCACCAGTAGCTGTTAGGGAAAGTATACCTTACTAATAAATTGAGTATAGACAGATATAATTCACACTGTAAAAACACACTTAGAAGATAATACACTTTTTCAGTGAAAAGGGGTGGAAAAATTGTATAAAAATGCAGGAGAACAGAGAATTCCTGAACTAAGAAATGACTCAAGAAAGAAGTATTAGGATTTAAGTGTAGTTGAGAATCGAATATATAATAAAAATTCTTAAAGACTGGTTCCTGTTTATCTGTTGCAGAATAGTTAATTGTTCTCTGCATTAACCTCTGAAGATTTGCTCAAAGTAGAATCTGGTTCAGCTGATACAGGTCAAACTTCTTCCTCTTTTAGTCAGATGACTTGAATTTATATATATTTCTTTTACTTCCCTGACAGTTTATGTGTAAATAAAATAGTTATTTAGACTCCTGCATTATTGTTAAAATGGCATTAGGCTAAATTTTCACAACAATAAAACATACACAAGTTACGTTGAGCACTGCAAAAGCTCATTGCTTTCACCAAAGGTAAAAAAGGAGGCTTTATCTCAAAATTATGACTTATGCCAACTGTCTCATAATTATGAGAAAAGATGTCTAGTAAAGATCTGAAATTACTAGAGCACTATCTCATAATTAGGAAATACTTGCCCTTGAGATCTTCTCTCGTAATTATAAGATAAGGAAGTCATCATTAAGAGATAATGTCTATAGTTATTTTACTTCAGTAAATGTAATGTACTGCTGTAGGACTCAACTGCATGGATCACTTTGTACAAATATACATTCAAACTCGAAGAACTGAACTTAAAGGGGCTTCAAGGTCTTTCTCTGTAACACTGCTGTTGTTCATGACAAAATAAGCAAAAATCATGGTTGAAAAGAAGAATATAAAGCAATATATCAATATATAAAAATCATGAAATAAGACTGGATGTATTCTTAGAATTTGGATATTGTTGCATCATGATATGACATAAGCGTTGTCTTTTCCCATTTTAAAGGCTTTGTCACAGTAAATTGATACAATTTTCAAATTTACCAGAATGCTCTAGCTGTTCTACTATCATATATCTTTATTTATTTAGCAAATATCTCATGGTGTTATAATTTTGTAAATGCACCAATTGTCATTGCTTCACAGTTGTTTCAAATTAGTATCAAGGTATATGGTCAACAATAATGGGACTGGATTTGTCTGTTTTTATGCCCAACCTCAGTGAACTGTTGAAAGCTCAGAGGTACCTGCTTCATCAGGACTGTGTGGTTTGTGGTTTAACTGATGACTGAACAACCCAGTAACTGCCATCGAATGTTGCTTAATCCTGATTGGTGCACGGTATGCAACATTATCATTTTCAAACAGGGTCCTGCCCACTTAAAGCCAGTTGGAATAGCACAGAGGAAAAAAAGGAAAAGGAAATGTCTCATATGAAATAAAGGGTAAATAAAGGTTTCAGTGCCTTTAAAATTCTGTTCAAATGTGCATAAATGTGGAAATGTGCAGAAAATTGCACACAAAGTCATTAAAAAAATTGAATCTGATGTCATAATGAAACTTTAGTAAGCTTGGCATCTTGTGTTTTAATGGTTCACCCAGTCAAAGCACCATTTAGCTTAAATAAAATGTTTAAATCAGCAGATATAGAAATAAATACTGTATGACTGTCATTGCCATACATACAATTCCATATTTCCAAGCTCTTGAGATATTTAAAGGGTAAAATAAAGGCTTGATGAGGCTAAGCAGAGTGTCCGTGTGTAAATGCAGTTTCTGGCTGTCAGAGGTTGAAATATTCTGCCTTCCTGCTGCTGTCGACCCTCATGTCCAGTGAGTTGTGACATGGAGATCAAGTGAAGGTCATAGCTCATTAGGCTGAATGGCAGCTTAAGAGCTTTCTTCTTCTAACATGGTCATGTCATGTTGTATCTCTCTCAGCTCCAGATGGAATTATACATATGTGACACTGTGTACATGGTCCTGCTGGTGAAGAAACTGATTTATGGTCCACTGCTGATTTTCACCTGTCGTTACCTCTGGACAGATGTGTCACACATGAGTGAAACAGTTTATGTTTTACTGTAATTGCATGCCTCACAGTTACTGTGCTCGCATTCTTCAATTCACTTTGTGATGTTGAGCTCTGAGTGGAAGGTTTACCTCATCTCACTGCTGAATGGGACATCATTGTCGTGCAATCAATAGCCACAGCAATCATGTTGACATTCCTTCCTTTACTGCAGCAGAAGGTGGCAATCATGCTAAGCAGGAGGTTTGCAGTGGAGATGGCTTTGCTAGATGTGTTTTACTGAAAAGGAGAAAACCACTGACCCCTCTGTCACCTTGATGCTGTCCTGATCACCAACAATTTTCACTGATGTCAGAAAGCTGTGGGGGTAAAAACAAGCAGCACAAGCTCACCAATTGCGGTTCCTGCTGTGTCCAAATGATGTGCACTTTGGTACAGACCTATAGTTACATCTATGAGGGGTACAAGTCTGCAATAGCCACAGTTTGTGTTGATTGGGTGGCCATTTTTTAGCCTGTTAGCTCTTGAGTATAAATCCTGCTTTTAGTCATGTTTGATCAGCTAATGCACCAGTGCTGCTTCCTGTCCGTCTTTCTACCTGCTGAACTAGCTATTTAGTATTATTAATACTTTTCCTTATATGGAGAACTTGCTTCTGATTTAAAAGGCTCTTTACATTAAATTTGAAGTGTGTTTTAAACAAGTAATGCATCACTGTGACGTTTCTTTTGCTTGTATGTTTTTAGTTATAGTACATCACTTTTTCTTTTTGTTGCCAAGAGCAACCCGATTGTTGGTGTGTTTGTATTGCACATTAATGCAAACCTAGGACATGTTGAAAGTTCATTTTTCATTACATTTTATTTTTAATTGTTGTGTTTTGACAGAGCTGTGGTCAAGTCTGGTTAGGTTATGGCATAATTAACACTTGTTTGTTTGGAAAAGACCATGCTTTGGTTTAAACTACTTGGTTTTATCAGTATTAACATGGCTAGAAAATGTCCCAATATTCCAATAAAATGCCTGCTATTTTACGTTGAAATGCTTATGTAGAATAATACCAATATTTTATTCAACATTTGACTCGCACCACTCATCCTTTAGAGCAAGTTCAAGGCTGCTCTGATGCTAGAGATTTGCTAATGACATGTCAAAGACTAGTGCAAAGACAGGCCACATTTTTATGAAATTCAAAGCTGCATTTATTTTTGCAGTCCCGTAGTATATAATGACTGCTGAGCCTTGAGCGTCGAGGACAAATGATATCCACACTGAGAGGTGACAAGAAGGACACTTTGAACTGTCCTTTCTGCAGCAAGAGGATGCTGCTCTCAGTTGACACGAGTGCGTCAGACTGTCTTTTATCTGACAGCAAAAACAATAAGTGCCTAGAGGATGCCTAAAAATTATGAGGGGTGACATATAAGTTCATGGTCTTAAATAGAGGAAGATGAGTCATATGCACGCAGTTCAACTCTGAGTGATTACACAGAAAGCTTGACGTTAAGAACTTTTGTGGTAAATTTTTTTTGGGGAGGTGAAACATGCGAGTCAGCACTGTCTGAGAAAATGGACAACACTGGCTTTCGTGCAATCATCTCTCTCTGACATGTTTGTATTCAGCATCCTGCTTCAGCACGCAGGCAGATGTTCCTTTTCTCAGACAGTGCTGACTTGCAATCTTCACTTACCAAACCCACTAACATTATTCATTTTAAACTTGCTGCATAATCACTCAAAATAGTTGAACTGTGCTTGCACAAAAAGTGGAGTCGTAAAACTCATCTTCTTCCATCCAAGGCCGTGAACTTATCAATCATACCTCATTCCTTTAACATAAGGTACATACACTTGTATTTACACCCATTTTAAGACAGATTCAGTATGGCAGCTCTACAACACTACAAATGCATGCGTGTTGATTTGTAGTAGCAAACTAGAAACAGGTGGTTTGTGGAGTCTATAAACAGATCTGTGCGCTCGGTGTGTTTTTCCTCTCAGCCTGACCCCTCCTCTGTGAGCTCTGATGAGTCAAGTGATGTATAGCTTTCCATTTGCAGCGGCTTGGAGTAGAGAGCTCTATGTGATTGACATCCTCAGAAGCACTCAAGGATACTCTGACAGCTGCAATGCAGAGCTCCTCCTCATATGTGTGAAGCCCCTCGCCACAGAGGCCTGTGCATTAATGCACTGTTTGCCAGTTATTTTCATTAGGTAAATGTATGCTGTTGACATGACGTGATGAATGTGCTGTTATTTTTGGTGTGTGTGTGTGTGTATGAGCTTGGGCTTGAAGGGCACAGTAACACAGAGGGGTGTTCAACGGTAAACGCTTCGGTTTAACACACACAGGGAGCTGAAACTTTGCTCGCCATGAATAGTTGACCCCTTCCTGGGTACATCAAGTCTCTCCATGTTTGCTGTCACTGCCTTAACCGCGAAAAGGGTTTATTTCATATTCTGCTTAGATTTGAAATGTTCCCTTTCACATATTATATAATTTTTTTCTTTGATTCTTAACTGGGTTTTTCACTGAGACAGCTCAACTGGCACGTCAGACAAAGATTTTAGAAGAATGTAACTTTCTGAAGCATGTTTAGCCACTTTGTAAACAAGAAAGCACTCAGAGGGCGCATACCTCCGCCAAGACTGCACAGTCATCTACGTTTGTGTTTTAAATAGTAGAGACTGTTTTTAATTTTTAATCAGCGTCTGGATCCAGATCTGCATTGAAAAGCACAGTGATAGACAGACATGCCGAGCAAATGACAACCATGATTTTCTGAAACACGTAAATCCTGTCTGGCTTTGTCCAAGGTACTTTAAGTCATTAGAACTGTGTTTTTCAGTTTATTGAAAATTTTCTAGGGTCATCTCCGTGAGACAGCCTGTCACGTTTTATAGGATAATTCGATTTTCATGTGTGCATCAACATTTTCTTGCAATTGCTCAGTGTGTCTTTTATTTTCTAATAAATAGGCAATTTTCTGGAAATAATGTGGTACAAACTACAGGGAAATGGATTCAAAGTCCAGAGATACTACCAGAGATCAATTCACTTCATATCAATTCATTTTCTTCTTCATTAACTTCTACAAAAAATTTTATGCTTTTCTGATCACAAGTTTTAGATTTTGACATGTTCCGTTGCACATTAGCATGCCAAATTACATCTACTCCTCTTCTTTTCTTGGAAAATACAGGAAAAGTGTTACCAAATATGTCATTTAGAAATTTTTCATAAAAAAAGTTCTATGAGACAAACAGTTGTTGCTTCTCATGTGGCCAACAGGCCTTTTCCTTTAGCATGGAACCAATCCTGTTCTTGCTCCCACACTCAGCTTTGAATGATTTATGAGAATTTTAGCCAAAAATAAATTGGTTTTGAACCAAAAAAATTGGTTATCAGTATGAATCAAAAATTAGCAAGTAAACTGTTTCTTAAGTGAAGTGGAAAACAAGGTGGACATACATTCTTGTGCATTGTGCAACACCTTCTGTGGATGGCGTACCCTCGATGTTAATGGTTCAGCTGAGAGCTGGTACAAAAGTAGGTGGTTTTGCTTTGAGAGCACCAAAGTTTTTAAAATCCTGAATGAAACCAGAATGAGAATCAGCGCTGATGTGGTAGAAAATCAGTATTGTTGTTGTTGGTTATGTATTTTGTTTGGGCAGCGGCACATTGCAGCTCTATGGCTATAGCTACCATCTATAACTGCAGCCACCTATAACTACATTGCTTAACAGAGCAGATTGTAGCATGAAGCAGAGGAAATGGGCAGTGTTATGACATAATTAATACCTGAAGTTTAGCTAATTGACCTTGTTTTTTTTTTTAATTTACTCCTGATGAATACAAGTGTATTTCTAGCTCCTGGATTGTTTTCTATTGTGTGGTTTCCATGGTCGTCATGGTTACACAGGAGTCAAAGTCAAAGCATCGTCAGCTACCCCCTCTACCCTTACCACTAAGCTGGGTTTCAGAGCTAATGACCGCTTGTGGTCTGAAAGCACCTTTACGATTGGAAAGCGCATATAAAGTGTTTCTAAATGGACATGTGGGGGCAGTATTGATCCCAGATATTAATCAGACGTTTCTCAGTCTTCTTCCATCAACTGACAAACAAAACTGTAGAGGCAACAAATGAGATACTTGGCCCTGCTGACAGATTTATTTTGACTTGATTTAAGCTGAACAAGATTTTAAAACAGAATGCAGGATTGAATCTCTTGCTCAAATTTATTTCATCCATTTAGCATCACGCTCACCGTAGAGACGTTTCCCAGTTTCCACTCTTACTATTAGTTTGGATGAATAGTATGGATGTCTGGGATTCTGGGTGTAATAAACAGTACACAGTGTGTGTGATTGCATTCAGTGTGTTGATACTCATCACCGTCTTTCATGTCTCCCTCTGATGTTTGGTTCTTTAAACTTAAACAACATGTGGGTGTGTGTAGGATCTGTGACCCACAAGAAACATGGCAGCATGCCAGGCATTGATGCTTTTAGCCGCCACGGTGGTGCAGATGACTCACCGTCGAGCGTCGTTGGAGTAAATTTGTGTACACGCATGTGTGTGTGTGTGTGTGTGATTATAAGCATATGAATGTGGAAATCGCCTGAGACACACACATTACACAACTCATGTATTATATAATTATAAAATAAATGTAAAATGCTACGATCTCAGCAGAAGACACAAAAACTAGATGCCTTTCACAGAAGATTTAGAGTGTGTGTTTTTCCTTCATGTTGATGGGTAACAACAGCTGCTGTGTGGTCATATACAACCCTGATTGAAAACAAAAAAGTTTGGCTGCTGTGGAAAACAGACATAATACACAATTATTATTGACATAAACTGACAGTAGCTCTGTAACAATATACCTAATGTTACATCTCATCAACTTAATTGATTTTTCTAACTATATGGTTATTCCGAATTTGATGCCAGCACCATGTTTCATACAACTTAGTAAGTTTTTGAATACAGTTACTATGCAAAAATATTACACATATACCCAGTCTGCACAGTAAAGTGTCCTTGGGGAAGGTACTAAACTCCAAATTGTCTTGATGGCAGTGAGTGTGTCTGTTTCTGGTGATGGCACTGATGGCACTTTATATGAAAGCCCTTGCCATTAGTGTATGAATGTGTGTGTAAACGGGTGAGTTCTGTAAAGTGTGTCAAAACACTAGAAAAGTGCTTAATAAATGCAGTCCATTTAACAGTTTTACTACCGCAGAGAGAGAGTTGTCACAGGTGGAGAGTGAGCTGCAGCACTCAAACCTTTGAATGATTAGAGTTTTACCTCAGCCATGAACACTGCCATGTAACCTCTGCAGCCACTGCACTTATTATTACATTAAATTATTAAAGCTTAGAGAGCTGGGCTGTTTTCATCACACTGCAAAAGTGCTCATCTGCTGAAAGAGAACTCCACCAATTTTATACCTAAATTTGACACTTGTCATGGTTAGTGCCACTCTGCCTGTCGAAACAGTTGTCTAATGTCTCATGTGGGTCTAAAAAGCCAGTCCTGATGAGGCCATCTCTGTTATCTCAGCTTGTGCCAGGAGACTAAAATATTCAACAGAAAGCTGTGTTATAAACTGGGCATTTATCAGTTAGGGAACATTTAACAAAAAGATGCTGTTGCATTCAGGGATCTAGAATTGACCAGGGGTTTTGTCTCTTGTGTTGAGAAACCTTATAGAACTGCAATGCTAAATGTCTGCAATATTTATTAAATTTTATAGATCTGGATCACAGTCATCACATACATTAAGTGTTCCACCTGGGCCTCCAATTACATGCACTTGTCAATCCTTGTTTTAACATATGGTAGTGAATGTTTATAACACCTTCTTACAGATTGGAACTTTTTCTCTCAATATATTCCCAAAATAGTAACAGTACTAATTGTTGGACATGGGATTTCACAATGATACGTCCTTGGTCTTTGCCAGTTTTGAAAGTTACAGGTTTGACAGATATGTAGATTTTTCAGTTTTTACATTAATTTTACATTTTGCTTTGGTTTTTCTCTGAAAAAAATAACTTTGACTAACCTTGTGAGTTTTTCAGAACTTCTCGATTAGTCTGATTGCTTGTGTTTCCTGTGCAGTCAGATCTTCTCTTTACTGATGTTGTTGTATTCCTAGATGGCAGCAATTCATTTCAGCATGATTTTTACAACAAAGAATGAGAGACAAGACTATTAAAAATTAAAACTGAATGTTCCTGTAAATACTGAGGACCTGACCTCCTCTCTGACGAATGTTTTTTGTGAATATTATACTTAATTCTACTCTGTCTGTGTTTTCCATAGGGAGGGCAGCACCAGTATTCTCAACAACCTGCTGTCCAGAATGGAGCAGTATGCCAATAACCTGGAGAACCTGGTGGAGGAGCGAACACAAGCCTACCTGGAGGAGAAAAGGAAAGCGGAAAACCTCCTCTATCAAATTTTACCGCAGTAAGAAAAAATTATAGTTACATTCACACTTTTGTCTTTTCACCCGAATCTTAAGACTCTAATTAAACCAAGCAAATATGGCGAGTGTTACCAGCATGGCTCTGTGACAGAGAACACAGTCAATTGTGTTAAATCCCCACATTAATTAAGGACTCAAAATCCCTCCCAATACCACATTTTATTAACAGATAGACATTTACTCTCTCTGTAGATGAAAGGGAACGCAGAGAGCTGACAGGCAAATTGCTCATTAAAGCTAAACAGACAGACGGGCACGATAGTGAGTTCAGGCGTTTGGATAAAAACCGCAGGAGCAAATTCCATCTTTCTCACCCATTTATCCTCTTTCCCTGCCGAAGAATCTTCCATCCAGACAGACGAAAAAAAAGGGCCTGAGAGAGAAGGCAGATATCATTTCTCGTCAGCAGACATCTACCATTTTTTTTGCTTTTGGTATTATTTAATTACTGATTGGAGAGGAGGAGATTAACATGAGAAATTAAGCAGAGATCAACAGACATTTGGTTATAAATGAACCTGCATTCTGCGTTTGTGTTTCAGAAAGACAACTGTTTAAGGACTTTTAGTCAATCCCGATCAAGTGACATCAACAAAGTTACACTTTTAGAGCCTACAGTTGCTCGTTTGACCTTCTTTTTCAATGTCTTTAGCCATTTGGGTATTCTCCTCTGATTCTCCCTTGCTTCTAGATTTTTCTGAACTTATTTTTAGCAGCATGAAATGTTTGACCTCCTGTCTCTCTCTCTCTCTCTCTCTCTACATGCAGTTCAGTAGCAGAGCAGCTGAAACGAGGGGAGACGGTGCAGGCAGAAGCGTTCGACAGCGTCACCATTTACTTCAGCGACATCGTGGGCTTCACGTCCATGTCTGCAGAAAGTACACCAATGCAGGTACACAGTCAACGATGAGTGAGTCCCACTCTGCCATGCAATGCTTGTCTGTGTCATGTTATGTTTTCTGGTAATCTTACTTAAAGATTATATAGTAACAAAGTTTTATTCCCTGATGTTCCTGATATCAATCATTCCAATCTAAAAGCTTTTAAAAATCCCTGTTCGTGATGACACTGAATCTTCCCTCTCTATTCATGCAGAGAAGTGCTCTCCAGTATCAGGTCTCTACCTCCAGTATGTCTCATAGTTCCCACAGTGTCTGTTCCCACACATGGGCTCCAACTCAAAATAGTACAGTTGTTAGATGGAAGAGTGTGTTGACGCAGAGTTGAGTCACATTATGCCACCACATATCTCCCTCTCACTCCAATAACCAAAGAGAGGTTTCTAAACAAAATACCTGATCATGGTGTCAAATCCAGGCAGGAGGTCTGAGGTGTTGATGGACAATCTGACGCCTGATGCTGATTTAAAATGGGATAAACCCAAGAACAGACAATTCTCACTGTCATTGCTTCTTCTTTTCTCTTTTCTTATTTCCTTTTTTGTTGTAAAGAAATTCAATTTAAGGGTCTTTGACTAAACCCCCTCGTGTGAATGTACAACCTTGGTCCAACTGTCAACCAATCTGTCAATCAAATACTTCACTATGTGCTGACTTGTAACTGAGGTGGTTCTCCTTTTGCACTCTTGAAGACATTGTGGTGCATTAGTGAGATGTGTCACTCCTTTTAATACAATGCTGGAACAGGAGCCGCTCTGTAAAGAATTTACAGTTTAATGCAGGATAATAGTTGGTATAATCAGTATTGTGGGCAGTTCCTGAGTGTAACACCACTGTTGTAAATACTGATCCTTGGTTTCTGTATCAGAGGTGGAGTGCAGAGGAGAGTTTTCTGCCTGCTCATTCACATTACATGGTGCAGTAACTGCCAATCTGCACGCAGGCTGACTAAGACACAGACACCGTTTACTCTATTACAAATCCATGAACCATCAAAATGATTTTAAAGCTGTAGTTTCAGATTAAATAGCTACACATGTTACTTAAGTATATGAGAATGGCCAGTAAGTATTTCTTTATCATAATCCCCACAAAATCTGGTGTTTGAGTGCCAGTACCGCATGTTATGTTTATGATTAATAAAACAGCTTTGTATGTATTTTTTAAAAAAGTAAATGCCTTTAACACACAGAGAGAGACACACACACAATGTGTTTTGTTGAATATAATTTATCACTAAAATAAAAAATTATCACAAAAATAGAAATTTTGATGTTTGAAAACATTAACAGCCAAGTTAATTTTTGTTCAGCTTATGCTGCTATATAAAATAGACCTGTCAACCATGTGAGTGGCAGCAGGATCTGATCCTTTGTTCAGATTTTGACTTGAATATCTGATTGTGCCGTTCAGTACAAAGTGATCTCATGTGTCTCATAGTTCAGACTCTAGTCCATTACAGTTGAAATATTTTCATTCTCTTAACTCCCCTCACTCCTACAGTACAGAACAAAAAGTCCTGACTAGATAAAGAGCCAGCTGGGTTTTGTTTCATTGTAACTTCAGACACAGTAATGAAAAATGAATTTTTGAAGATGACGACCAAATTACAAATTGGTTTCTGAAAATAACCAACCTCAGACTGACTGAATTACAACTATTAAGCCCCATAATTTGGAAAATTTCATACAGATTGTGTTTGCAATATTCCATCTGTGGATTTGATTAATGATTCTGTAAATGTGTTTGTCAGTAGGCCTCAGCAGGCACTCGTCCAGCCACAGACAAACAAGAGACACTGTGGGAGAGTGTCAGGCTTTGCCGGCACATGGGCCTCTCAATCTGTCAGTCTTTTAGCAGGAGAAAAAAAAAGTCACATGTTTGATTTAAAGTCTCTGTTCATTTAGGTCACAATTGTTTCAGATGAAATACAGACTTTAAGACTTATACAGATTATCTTCTTCCCAGGCTGTTGTTGCTTTACTGAAGCAATATATTAAAAACTCTTTGGTCTCTCTCTACAGGTTGTCACATTGCTCAATGATCTGTACACCTGTTTTGACGCCATTATTGATAACTTTGATGTGTACAAGGTAAGTGTAAAGTGTGAACAAATAAATGAGAGATTTCATTGGAATATTGGCATATTTCTTTTTAATCTCAACTGTAGTTTATCTCTTCATGTTAAAATAATCAATTCAAGGACTTAAGTACATGTACCTTTAACACCAAAAGTCTCAACACTGTCATCTACTTACTGATGCATTCAGTACTTTAATAGAAATTTACAAAATAAAAATGATATGAATTCCTCCCCTACAGGTGGAGACCATCGGTGACGCCTACATGGTGGTGTCGGGGCTGCCGGTGCGGAATGGAAAACTGCATGCCAGGGAGATCGCTGGGATGTCACTGGCACTGTTAGAGCAGGTCAAAACATTCAAGATCCGACACAGACCCAACGACCAGCTGAGACTACGGATAGGAATACACACCGGTGAGTGTGAACCCTCAGTCTGCTCTGAAACTGTGTGCATCAATGTCGACGTGACAGGTTGGGTCTCTAATAGTGGCTGCTGTTGATTCTGCTGAGTTTTTCTTACACAAGGCACTGAGGGGTTACTATTGTTTTTAACCACCACTATTATTTTCTTGAAGATGGAGGGAGTTTCTGCTCAATGTGCTTTATTATAGTAGCTTGATAATGTTTATTACTCCCGCTGACAAAAGCTGCAGTTGATTGCAATTTTGTGTGCAATGCAGTTTTTTTTAGTAATGTGTGTTTTTCTCTACGTTCAAAGAAAATGTCAATTTGTTAGTTACTTTTTTTTGTGAGTCCACTGACAACAACTTGAAGAAGTGCATCGATCTCATCCGTGCTTCTCCTCGTTTTGCCCATGCCTTTTTTTTAAATGGATTTAGCTATTTTCTCACTCTGGCACAAGAAGAAAACTTTCACAATCTTACTTCTGCTTTGTGTCTATCAGAAATTGATTGGCTTCTAGTGGGGAAACAGCAAGTAGACTAATGAGCACAACACCAGGATGCTGAATTGTTGAACAAATCCCAATGTGAGGGCGGTGATTCAGAGGTCTGAACCAGACTACTTAAATACTGTTATTTAAAGAACTTGTTCAATTCTAGCAGCCATTTAAAGGAAGTACAGAAGTACATAGATGTCCAAGTATGTTTTTTTGTAGAAAAATGAATTAGAGCAGCATCAGGACTTGCGTGCATGACCCCTTTAAAATAACAAACACAGTTATTGAAAACAATAATTTTTCATAGCAAGTTTGCCAGGGGAATATTTCTTTATCTCCTCTCAAATTTTATCAAAGGTTTGCACAGCTATGAAAACATCTGTGTTCCTGCAAGTCCAAAATATGTAAATGTAATCACTACATGCTGTTTGCTTTCCATCCAATGAAATAAGTTAGCTTTGTCTATCTTTCTTCATCCTTGAGATTAGATTTCTTACCATTCACACCAAAGTCCTATAATTAAATACAGTTATGTCACATTTTCTAATAACTATATCTGCTTGAGTAAGTACTACATGAACTATAAGAACTCTACATCACCCTTGGGTCTCAATGCTCACTCTACAGGACTGCAGAGGCAAAAAGGTATTGCTAGATGATTAAATGAAATCAATTTACAAAGCTAGTTATTTGTGAATCTAAACATGCTCTAAGAATTCCCATTAATAAAAAATGACAAATTAAATTACACAATTCAGGTGACAAATTACACTTGAGTATCACCTCACTACAAGAGATATAATTAGGCAGAGATAAACTGTTAGCTGAACAGGTCCCCTGACCCGACCTTCGATCAGTGTTTGAAACAAAACGAGATGTGAGAGACAAATCTGTGCCAGGAAAAGCTCCAACGCATCTGTTGATGAAATATTTTCATGTTTATGTTATATATCTGTTCATGATGGCAGGCAGTGATGCTGAGCCAAAAGCACAGCATGTTGAATGTGATGAAATCCTTTTACAGCTCAGCAAATTTTTCTCTCCTTTTTTTTGTTATTTTATGTTTTTATTAACTAAATTGGGAAGTCCTCAGGAAATTTAAATTAAACATGGGTCGAAAATATATAAAAGGGGGAAAACCCCCTGCTCTTCATCTTTGTAATAATCAATTAAATGTACATATGTAACAACTCAGTATTTAAATGTCTGGTAACAACTATTTTGCAGAGCTTTGTACTGAAATCATCTCACAAGTTATGAATGCATGCTACAATGTTCAAACCCAGAGAAACACATAATTTTATTCAAGGTAACAGTATGTTTCATTTTGTTGCCTATCACTAACTTCCAGGGTAACACCAGTCAGAGGGAGAGGAAATAGGCAAACATGACTAAAAGTAACATAAACAAACCTTAAACCCATTAGCTCATCTGTGAACATTTCTACCTGAGTCAGTCAGATAGATTTTCATCTGCAGTGGCGGCTGTTTAACAGTGAAATAAGCAAATCCCATGATCCCACACTATTTGACAATAAATCTTATCTCAAGGTCCACTTATGAAGCCTTGATATAAATTCTGTCATCTGAGTATATATTTATGAGGCATGACCTCTAGTAACACCTCTCTGTATAATTAATAATCCACAGCCTCCAAAATGACTTTAGAGTTCAATCAACACCAGTTTTCAAAAAGCAAATCTGGACATTAAAACCTTCACAAAAGCAGGATTAATTGTTGTTGTATTAGCCTGTATTAGTCTTAGCAAAATGTAACTCTGACAAACTGGCAACTTACCGCACATCAACTGTAGTGCACTCGAGATTTGTAACTTCCCACCTCTGGATGCCAACACACTGACTGGACATAAACACTTGAGATGTTTTATCTTGATCTGTCTGCAGCACTTCGTCTGATGTAATTTACCAGAGGCTTCTGACACAGTATTTAGTCTGTATCAGCTAATGGCCTCAATGTTTATGTTCATATTCAGACTCTTGACATGCAACAGAAATGGACCAGGATGCGTAGGCTGGTGCTTAGCATTGTCAGTGTAATTGAAAGCATTCTGAGCATAATTTTGATTCACTCACACCTCTGTTGTCCTATTTAAAAACATTTTCACCGCAGTGGCTGTGTGATAATGACAGCAGCCAGCAGGCTAGGTATGATTGTTTTTTCCGCTTTAAAATGTGACTATATTTATCTGTTTTTTTTACAGGTCCAGTCTGTGCTGGTGTGGTGGGACTGAAAATGCCCAGATACTGTTTGTTTGGAGATACTGTCAACACAGCATCTCGAATGGAATCCAACGGAGAGGGTGAGTGTCACTGCCACTGCTTTTATCCTTTTTTTGACTCTGGTATATGCTGGGGGGGGTTTTTTATCAGATATCTCCAGGCAGATCTGGATTTTAAACAGAGAGGAACATGTTTACTCTTTAACATGCTGGTGTGAATGTCCTCATTATTTCCTGTTTTTCAGTTTACAAGGACTTCCATGGTCACTCTGATATGGCAGGTGGATTTCTACACATTTGCTCTTTTTAATGGTTCCTCTCATTTTTCCTTAAAAGTTTTTAATTTTTCTTATGACATGTACCAAATGTCAATCCCCATTTAAGTTAATAGTAAATTCTACTGCTTATGAAACATTTTTCATTCAGGATTGATGAATCTAAAGTAGACATCCCTGTCTCTGTCTTTATGCCACCCATACCATACCTGTGGTTCTGGGCCCTAAAGACTCACTAGATTTGTTAAAAAGTTGGGCATTGTAGTTTGAGAAAGAAAATTGGGACTAAATGGTACACCTTTGGACCCTTTTCTCAGCTTTAGATTACCACAAATTTGGTGCTGTAGTGACCATATACAACAACAGGATGGTGTTGTGAGACTGAATCACAATTTACTAAAATTTGTGTGTTCATGATAATGAAAAAACATATCACCCAGTGCAACAGTGTGGTTGAATAATGTGTTTAGATTTTGGACAACAAAGAAGTTAAATGGCACAGAGTAAAAAAAAATACATCAGATGTTGGATACAAGCACAAAACCACCAGCTTTCTTTGGTGTAATGATGATACTGTTTCACTGAGCTATTTTGACTGCATTATTCACTGGATCATCCTGTGTTTTTTAATATGAACCACAGGGGGACTAGTAATTATCAAGGTATCAATTAATGGGAGCCAGATAAATAGTTAATAGGCACTTATTTGAACAGTCAATTAAATCCTTTACTTCAGTAGACTATTAAATTTTTTTTTATACCTCTGCATACTTTTTGAAAGTATGTGAGCAACTGCTAGTGTGATTTGATGAAAACATTCTTCAGCAAAAATTTTATGTCAAAGCTGAGCGTAGTTTCGTTCTAAACTTGACGTGACAGGAAGTACTGTTATGAAACTGTGGTTGGATATTTTGTGAGCAAATCATTGGATTTATTGATTAACCACTGAGTCGCTTCCTGTCTTGTGCCTCCACTGGTAAATAATTGATAGCACTTACAGCTAAGGGCCCTTAGCTAGCAATAAAGTGAGCAGCCCGATGTTTCACAGGCAGGACTCGCATCTCACATCTCTGCACTGTGTGCATTAATTGGACCAAACAATACAGATTTTCATCACTGTTAGCATACTGTCAGCTACTGGTGTCTGACAGGACTAAAAGGATCAGCTCATCTGACTTCTCTGGTTCCTCATCCTAAAGCCTGACATAAAAGCAGTGGAGTAATAATGAAAATAATGTCAGGTTGTCACTTGTAGTGTTAAAAATGCTCAGTCTGGTTGTCTGTGCTCTTGATGTGTTTTGCAGCCTTAAAGATCCACGTATCCTCTGCAACCAAAGAAGTGCTGGATGAGTTTGGCTACTTTGATCTCCAGTTACGAGGAGATGTAGAGATGAAGGTAAGAACTCTCCCTTTGCTTTTTCAAAATTTGCAAAGTTAAAACACCAGAAAAAGACTGTGCAATGTACTTACAGAGACTGTCCTGTTTCTATTTGTGACGGCTAAATAAAGTGCTACACTTTAAAAAAAGGGCCGCGTAGTAGAGGGTATAAACCCCCACCTCATCTCCACTGATGAACCTATTGATTTCTGTGTTTTTCCAGGGCAAAGGCAAAATGAGAACGTATTGGCTTCTTGGGGAGAAGACTGATGTGTATGTTATTTGAGAAGCCTGCTGATAATGTGGCAGCAGCAGTAGAGACGACAGCAGAAGCTCCGGTGGTCGAGCCACTACTTTATTTGTTCTAGAATAAGTCCTTATTGGTGATTTCCGTGCAGAGGAAAAGCAAACAACACCATATGACAAATTTGAGGGAATTCCAGGTATATTTATTACCTGCATACTGTAACTGCAAAAAAAGAAAAGAACAAAAAATAGGAAAAAAAAATTGTAAAAGTGTTTTTTGTATGAAGAACCTTTCTGTCCTGAGAGTGAGTACTTTTCACTGATAAATTCTTATTTTTTGTGCTTTCTATATTAAAAATTTGTATGATGTGTTTGGAAGTCAATAATGTATTAATATTTCCTTGAAAAATCCATTGAAGTTTGGAGGCACAGCGTTACAACTGATGTCACTGCAGGGGTTTATGAACCATGTTATACAGTACAAGATAATATGTATATATGTATATCCAAGATACTGTAAGATATTTTGTTCAATAAACTGAGTAAAACACTCTTTTCCATTTATGTAGCAGGCTGTATTTTTATGCTTTTGCTTTTTGGAGTGAGGTTAGTTGTTGATGTTTGCATCCACAGCATGTAACATGAGGAAGGCATAAAGGAGCCAGAGACTGGTCTTTGTGCATCAACTTTGATGTTACTTCTGTGAATATATCTAGACTTTCTCCTCCTGATAATACTCAGATGTATGTATCTATCCAAAGACTATAAATGACCTTTGCTGTGCTCCCAAAATATTGAATGTCCAACTAGAGTTGCATATTTAAAAGGCATCAAGTGCTCTCAGTGCTTATGCAGTGGTGTTGAAGCAGGTTTAGAGGGACAGTCTGCCTGATGTAACCTTATGGGAACGTCTGCTGAAATGAAGCTGCACCTTTTCTATTTTTATATTCCATTAAATAACACCTCTGCGCTCTTTCCCCTGCAAGTCGTGACAATTAGTTCAGGTTTATCTGGTTTGTATTAGCCTTGTCACTTTACATTTCTCGATCCTGTCAGTGCTATGATAATATTATTATTATAATTATTATTAAAAATATAACAAGTGTGCAATTGAGAAAAAGAGCATTAAGCATCCAGAGCCTAATTAACTGAAGGCAGCTGTGAGCAGATATGGGAAGAGGTGGAGAGAAGCGAATCTGCAGCGGGCGGCTGTGTGTTTGTTGTGATGACATCACCACTCATTAGATGCTCATTATCAGTTGTGGAACGGGGGCATGGGCACTGTGTGTAGCTATGTGTTGGTGCCTGTGTGTGTGTATGTATGTATGTGTGTTTCATCTCTGCGGGGGAACATCTTCCCCTCCTGCAGGGCTGTAATTACCGCCTACTTTCTCACAGTGACACACCACCAGTGCTTGTTTGAGCCACAGCAACAGAGTAAAGGTCTATGCTGAACCCCGCGCTGACCTGCTAACTCCTCACACCTGGTCAGGCTGTCTGTGATTTTGTCACACGCTATTTTCTGCCTTTTCACACCGCTGAGACCTTGAAGTGGAAAGTGTCCAGCATACCACAGAAAAAAATAAGCACAGATCAAATAATTCTCAGAATTGCTTTAAATCACCAGAAGATTTAAATTGTTAAGTGATTTCATGTCTCTTGAGAAAGTGATAACTTGCCAAACATTAATGGTTCCCAGTAAACACTGGGAACTTTGCCGGTGAAAATACATCTTGGCAAGATTAAAAACAGGTTATTGTAGGTTAAAAATTGGATAGTTTGATAAAGCATTTTTTGGGTGTTCGTACTATTAAAAAGTAGACAGTGGGGGTGTAATGTGTATTTTTCACATTTACTGTTTTGGATCTCATCTTTACTGTATTTTTTTGCATTTATCTTCTCACTGCAGATTTTGACTCCACTTAAGTCTATTCAACTGCTTCTTTAACAGCATTTCTAGAACTCTATTTTGACGTGTTTAGAAGTAACACTATGCATTGATCTCCTCTGAATAATAAAGCCCCAGCAAAATCAAAAAGGTCTCTTACTGCTGTTCTGATGGTATTTCCAAAGTCCTTTCAGACACGTCCAGGTATCAGCCATTCAATTAAAAACATATTTAACCAGTTTGCAAATTTGCAAATCTTTCTTAATCCAAACAATGACAGTAGTGAGAATAGATACATTTCCTATGCTCTATATCTACGACAAGAAAAAAAAAATTTATATTGTGTATGACCATATAAAATAACTAAAATAACACTACAATAACAAATTATGTGACCCTTTTCATTTGACCTGGTGTTGACCAAAGTGAGCAAAAACAGGTAAGTAGCATAACTTGGAAGTATAAACATCTTACCATCTTGTTTTTTTTTTTAAAAAATGGCCTAGATGACTCACAGACATAAGCAACAAAGAGACACAACTGAAATGAAGGAAAATGAAAATTGTTTTGTTGCATTACATTTGAAATATTAAGTACAAATTTGATCCAAGGTCCTGTGTTTCAGAGGCAATTTTGTTTTCCTTTATTGCCCGTGAGATAATGAGATGTTGGAGAGAAAAGCCGCATAAATGTAAGCTAAAATCCTTGTCGCCATAGCTACTGACTCCTTATCCTTGCTGAAGGCTCCGAAAGGATCTGCAGTCCTTGGAATTGTCCTGTGATTGATGCAACACATATGTGAATCTATAGCATGCAATATGGGATTCCAAACTATGTACTGTCTTTCCTGTCTGCATGCTATTAGCCTGAGAGCACAGGTCTTTGTAGAGGAGCAGAGGCTCTCTCAGTGCTATTTTCTGAGCTCTGATAGGTTTTCTTTTTATTTTCTTCAAGGACAATGGCAAGATATTTACCCAGTGTAGGAGGAAAGTGTGGCTCTTTGTTGCTCAGCACCATTCCATTGTAATAATTACAGGTTTCAAAAGGCAACAGAAAATGCTAGAAAAAGATGAATGGAGCCTGTAAACAAACCAAGATCTCTAGTCAGGCAAAGGCAGTGTGAGAAATTGGTACAAACAACAGTCCAGCTCCAAAAAATGCCTTATATGCTGTCACACAAAATATAAAATCAGACTTTTAGTATAACACTCACCATTGTGTTTCAGAAGAGGAGGTACGTTTCCAAATGTTTGTAAATCCAAGTTTGTCTGTGACGTCCTTCACAAGTTTTCAGGAACTACTAGCTTGTTTTAAGGTTGCACCATCTCATCTTAAAGAGCCTCTCAAATGTAAATCAAGTTATAAACCTTATTAACATATATTGTGGTGTTTTTATATGCTACAAGACATATAACTATTAAAATTAGTAATAATAAATGCCCAAGCAAGAGCATTTCCACATTGGAGAAACCTGCTGTTGGGGAGCACTGTGACTGAATCAGAGACACTATTCACCCTATTACAAGTCAGTGTACCATCAAAATGGTGTTGAAGCTGTTATTATTTAACAACAGGGACTTTTTTACCAAATCTAACCATGCAATTATTAATTGTACATGGTTAGTTGCTTGACATTAAGTTTGTCTGACTGAACTATAGCCATGATTAAATCAGTGGCTAGCAAACATCTGTAGTGTAAGCTAATTGCATGACAATCAACAAAAAAATTAACTGTTTTAAGGTAGGGGAAGAAAAGAAATTCCCTCAGTTTAAAGTGAAGCTGGCAGGTATGACTGTAACTGCAGTAAAAACCATCACTCAAATAGCATTGTCATAGATATAATGATGTAATGACCGGATCATAGGTCAATGTCTTGGCCATATTGGGGAGATCAGATTGGGTTGTAAAAACGCACAGGTCAACTATAAGCAAACGATTTAGCTGCATTAATTCCTGTGTGTAAACACATTAACTTACATTTCTTAACTGAGTTTAATGAATCGTTGCTATATTTAAGGGTTTAATGATCTACCTTTTAATCTACTTTATTTTGAAAAATAGTTTTGACTCCAGTCACACAGGTCGATAGGCTCGGTAAATAATTATTTTAAGTAAACAAATGTGATGGCAAATAATTCTCAGCAAATCTGTACATCAGTGTTTTATTAAGTTCAGAGAAAGTGTTGTCTGGCTGGTTTGAAGTCCAGATGTCAGTGAACTGCTTTTTCAGCATGTTCTCAGCTGATTCTCTTGTGTTCTTTCAGGCAGTGATACTGAATGTAGTGTAGATATTTAAAGCTGCCCTTTCATCGACTTTACCTCATTCCACAACATCCTTTGAAAATAATCATCACAGGTGTCATGGTTGTTAAAAATAACAATTACCCTTAAAGCACATTGGCCTTTTATTATATGTTTAATCTACACTGTGTAGAAAAAGACTTTAGTCTCCAGTCATGTAGAATCCTGATTGGCTATTATTGTTGAGATGCTCATCAGAGAAGTGTGTATTTTAGGGTTATAAGAACTGAATTACATACGGTATGAAAAATATTTCACTGTCATAAGGAATTGCAAAAATTCACATTTGTTATGCAATCACTTTTGCTTATCTTCCTTGGTTAATTTATGTGAAGATCTACCTGTTCATGATTTTACATACAGGAAAAGCACAGATTTCTTTTTTCTTTTAATGTCATGGAATGGCTTTTGTCTTTGTCAAATATATTTCAGCTTTTCACATTTGGATCCAAATGCTTGTGATCATACATAAAAGAAAATCAAACTACACAGTATTATTTTTAATTACAGTTGGCCACCACATGCTAAAAAGTCTTGATCCAGTTTTACCTATCAAAGCACAACAGGTTTCATACTATAACTCGTGCTTATAATTCACAGAAATAGAAAAAAAAATAATTAAACTGGCCACTGCAGAAAATGCACTTTAATATGAACAAATTCTCTTTTGAAGGTGAAATGTCTGTTTCCTGCTCTCGACTTTGTGTTCAGTTTTCACTCTACATAGTTGTATGACTGAACAAGCAGATGCCTTGGTGCACTGAATGTTACTGCATGTATTCATTCAGTACAACAATAACACAAGAAAAATTTCAGCAACATTGGGTCCTGAAGAACGAGTTCACATGAGTCAACATACTTCTGCATTAGCGCAAGTCTGAAAATGAAATCAGGCAATACCCCTAAACAGTCCGTTTTTGTAATTATTTAGTGACAACTAATTCATAGAAACTTGTTACTTTACTTATTACTTGCTAAATTACGTAGGAGCATTAGAACAGCTGCTGCAACTGGCCATGATGTTGATACACTAACAACAATGAAATCTACATTTTTAGTTTGCACAGCAACAGTCCATAAAAATAAATTCCACTTATTCCTCTCTACTTATCCAATCTGTTTCCACTTTATGAAAGAATTTCCATGTGGTTATGGTGCCAACACGCACGTGAACTTGCACTGAAAATGATGTGGTTAATAATTTCATAAAGTGGGAGCAGCAAACTGGTAGTTTGGCTCAACAGACAAAGGACATATGGCACCTACAAAGTTCCAAACTTGATCACCATAAATTGTGCAGAGGGAAAAGGAAATGATTATGTCAGAGGAAGGCCAAAAAATACACCAAGATGAGAGAGAAAAATGAGGAGAAACTCAGCTCTTTCTCTTCATTCTTTCACCTCTTGCACAATGGTACACATTGCACTGTGCACTTTTAATGCTTTGGGTCAGTCCTGAGCAGAGTTACACAGTGTGGAAAAGGCACATTAAATAACTGTTTTTAGAAAATCAAATATGAAGGCAAATAATTCTCAGCAAATCTGTACACCAGAAACCTGCTAGTGTGTTTTATTAAGTTCAGAGAAAGTGTTGTTTGGCTGGTTTGAAGTCCAGATGTCAGTGAACTGCTTTGTCAACATGTCCTCAGCTGATTCTCTTGTATTCTTTCAGGCAGTGATACTGAATGTAGTGTAGATATTGAAAACTGCCCTTCCATTGACTTTACCTTATTTCACAACATCCTTTGAAAAAAATCCCCAGAGGTGTCACTGTTGTTGAAAATAGGGATAACCTTTAAAAGCGTATCATCTCTTTAATATAAATTGGGAATGAAGTGATGTACGGATATCATCTGACATACTGTCTCAGCTATCAGGTGGGAGATCGATTTCATCCAGCCGCTCACTGATGGGTGTGCTGAACAGGGCTGACTTCCTGAATGGTGCTTTCAGTGTCTTTATGGCAGTCACGCCCTGTGACACAAAACAGCACAAAAATAAAGTCAAACCATCATCAGTCTTTTTTCTCAATCTTCCCCTGTATGTTGAGTGTTTTAAAGGACATAAAGACTAAAGAATCTGCTTGCTCAGTGCCGAGATAGAATAATGGAGAGAAGAGCTTTGAATACAGAGTCTATAATCTTCCTCCTTGTGACCTGGGTGAAACTCCTCTAAGAGCTGCAGCTGTTGTTTTTGTTGTTATTGGATTCTTCTTTGACATTATACGGTGCCATTAGTGGAGGTATGTATGTTATTTCTAAAGAGGACACTATGCACAGACAGACTACAGACAGAAGTGTTAAGCATTTCTCTGGCATAGATCATCTATTCATTTTAGCCCATAAATACATCACTCAAGAGGGACTGAAACTATTTGTGAGTGTTTTTAGTGTTTAGCCCAACAAAAATATGATAAGAGAAGAAGAGAGGAACAGGACACAGTACATCTAAAAATTACACACCTGTATCCGCTGGCAATTTTCACTCCAAAATGTGATCGCCTGGTCAGTTTTATAATCATGAACCTGGAAAAAAAGACAACAAGAACACGCTTTCCAATGAGAAGTACCGTAAGTTAGAATTTATTCCTTCCCCTTCATTTTAAAGCAGCATTACTCTGCTAATATTTAGGGACCATAATGTGCTCAAAATGTAGGGATTATGTTTTGTATGGAATGAATAATATGAAAAATGCAGAACACTTAGTTCTGGATCTTAAGGTGAGGTCTTTAAACTGATTCAACAACATATAACAAAATATACATTATTAACATGGTCATTTATTAGTTTTCCACAACCCAGACACATTTGTTTATTTAATTCCTATTGTGTAGGAATATTATTGCTTTTTTTTGAGTGTCCAGGGATCAGGCAAAAAGGATGTTGGCTAATCTTATGAAAATGTCCCAGAATCAGCTTTCATTCTTTAAATATCATCTTAAGTTATTACAGCAGAAAATGTTATTTTCTGGTTTACATCTTACAATATTACTCAGTCCTGCACAGATAAATTGTAGCATTCCTTTGTCAAGGACGTCGAATGCTTTATATCTCAGACGAACTGATAAAGCACACACTCTGCAAGCACAATAATGTTCAACAATGTACTAGTCTTCTGCATTTTTTTTTCGGTCTACCCATTAGTCTCCTGCTCTTACAGGCGTCTTTATGTTTCCTCATATTGTCTGTTGCCTTTCTGTTTCTTTATGCCATTGGTTTCCTTTTGTTAATAAAACATTTTGAATACTAGAAAAAGGGAGGAGGACACAAAACAGCCAGAAAAAACATAACAAAATAAGGCTGAACTGCCACAACACACAAAGAACATCAGCTCTATCTGTGAAGTCAGTAAATTGGCTATTTAGGCTGAATATATGCAAACTGCAAAACACAGCAACGGTTGAATTTATGCTTTAACACAAGATATATGCAAGGGCTTCACCTGAAATATAAATGTAGTGTAATTGTAATTGTAATTGTAATTGAGTGTGTTAGCTAGAAATCTTTAGGTTTAATAACCATCCCAAAGCAGACTCACTTAAGACCTCCACCATGGTACCTGCATACTAACTTGCACTGAAGTAGGTTAAGTTCAAAGGATCAAAAAATTATACCTAAAGGATCTTAACCTGGACAAAATATTGAGTATATAAAAAAGTGACAACTCAAAAAGAGTGGTAGAGTCATGAGTCCCGTACTCTCTGTATTTGTTTAAAACTGGCTAATTATATAAAACATATGTAGCCAGTTACTGTATATGTATAACAGATGAAAACACACACTTATGCAAACATAGCCAATACATAAATCATGCAAAATGATACAACTTATTGGCTATAATCATACCAGTCTCAGTGCTTGAGGTTTGTTTCAGGCACTTACTGTATGATAACAAACAATATAATATTTTTGATTCAACACTATAGATCTTATCTCCTCCCTCCTCATTAACTTGTAAATAAAAACACTTACTTGTGTTGTTTCAGGCATTAGAGGCACAAATCCCTCAACACAGAAATCTTTATGAGTTGTGGAGCAGAAGTCAGTTTCAGGAGTCGGTGATTCCCGTTCAGCGCAAATCTGTTCTCTGTGAAAACAGCAAGATAACAGCTTCAGTATCTGACAGTGTTGAAAAGAGCACATCCTTTAGTTCACTAAAAGTAGCAATTCCATAATGTCAAAGTGCTGAGTTAGAGGTAAAAATCATGCATTCAAAAAATAAATCAAGTAGAAATACAATAGTAAGAAAAATTAAATGTGAATAAAGCACCAAAGTACCATTTTGAAATGGCTAATTTTAGAATAATTTATATTATACTATTGGATCATAATTATTGATGCATTAATGGTCCATCACTTTAATGCTGCAGCGAGTTATACTCAATCTGCTGGGTAGCTTATGGGATCAATTAAGTCTTACCTTAACCTTTGATAATGACAACTAAATGTGCATAGTTGCACATAACTTAACAATAAAATGTACAAATAACATAGTTGCATAGTTATTTGGTTTGGGGGCTTGAGTACTTGAGTACAGTGCTTGTCTAGCTCCGTCTTTACGGTCCAGCACACTTTAAAGAAGTTTTTAAAGAAGTTTAAAAAAAAAGAAAAAAATGTAAGGATAATAAAGCTATATTTTATACAGAATCTTCTGGCTGCTGTTACCTCTGCTTTTCGGCTGAGTAGACACACACTGGGATATGCGTGAATCATAGTGAGTCATGAGTCACCATCATGCATTGATAAGGTGCATGTGAATTCACTTATGTGATCACTCCTGAATACTTGTGTGATCTGTAAATCATCCATGTCCCTTTGCTGTTACCTCTGCTTCCAGGATTGATGAGTGAAGCTTAAGCAAAAGTACAAATAAACGTCCCACAGGAAGTCTTTATCTGTTTTTCACTGCCTTCTATTGGAAATCTGTTGTGACCAGTCAATCAAACCAGAGCGTGTTAAAGCATTGCATGCTGAGAAATAACATAACCAAATCTGTAGGGTTAGTGTTAGGGTTGTGTATCATTATTCCTGTTGTTACATTTTCATGTTCTCTGTCTCATCATCTAGTTACAATAAATGGATCCCTGAATCCAATATTAAATTAAGGAAGGTTTTCCCTTTTCCTCTTATTTTGCTAACAGTGCCTGAATGCACTGAATGAACAAGGATGTGGTTATGTAAACTGGCGTGTGTCCACAGATATGGTATAAGGTGTGAGCTGTCTAGCCCTATAACAGGTATGAGAACACTACCAGAGGAGTGAGGCAGTTAATAGCTGAGCACAGTCTGTTCATGCCCACACAGTCCTGAGAAGAGGTCTAATCAAAGCAAACAACTGTGTGGGTGACACAGTGGTATGAAGGGCTTTAAGACTGGTGATGTAAGACGTTCTTACACACATAATTTAATGTCACTGAGTGCAACAATGGTCATCATATACAATGGAGTAAAATTTCAAAGTTGCATCAACAGAGATCGTAGTGATATTTAAAGACCCTATCACTGATTTAAACCCTAAATCCACAGCCACAATTACATATTTAAGCAGTTTTTTCAAGATATAAATTAATTGATGTCTTAAAATTGCTTTAATGTCACATTACACCTCTTGCCTTATTAAGCATGTGCTGTTGTATTAAAGTTCATTAGATCTCAGTCATTGACTTGACCATTAAGTTTGACTATGCTAGTTGTTAGCTATTTATGATGTCAGGTAGATCAACATGCTGTCGGCTTCTCCTTGACTGACCAGTTCCTTTGGTTTTGTTTTCAGTTTTTAGGTTTGTGACATAAAACCTCTCTTGTCTGATTCTGCCTTTTTGAGACTGTCACCAATACACTGAATGTATTTATATACGGTATAAAAAACAACTGATCAGCCTAAATTGACCATCTTAGTGCTTTTCTGGATGACAACCCAGCATGAAGTGAGCAGCGTTGGTGTGAACTTATAAAGTCAAGGAAATTTAGTGTATGGCTCAAGACTGAGTGATGACACACTGTCTACTGTTGGAAAAGCCGTTTTCATAGAAGACATGATGTTTGTATTCTTTATGAGCCGTTAACTTGTGTGGGATGTTAATAACCACATCTGTTGAGAAAGACTCTATAAACCCCATTAGGATGACTGGTCTCCATGTAAAATAACATCATAAAATCTGATTTAAAGGGTATTACAGCTGCAATTGAACAGTAAAACAAACCCAGACGTGTAAATATTACATAACCTTCCTCCAGCGTGTTTCTTTTCTGTTTTCTTTCTTCAAGACATGGTCAGGCGTTCGGCGGTCAGCATTTCATTTCCACAAACAAACCAGCACCAGCGACGATTTATGTAGCATCAAAAGACTTGTTTCATAGTCAATTTACCTTATCATCTGGGCGATCTGTTTTTCCAAAAGCTCGCCTCTGATGCCTGAGCCATGGAAAAAAAAGGGGAGACAAACTAAGCTTACATAGCAAATCATCTAAAAAAGATTTACTGGATAGTAATAATAAGAAAACAAACAAAAGTTTTGTGGCCTAAAGTGCCTTCATGATTTCTATAGTCTCTGGGACACGTACATCAGAAAAGAATCTTTTCTTCTCTCTTAAAATATATGTTTAGTTTCTAGATGATTTCTAATGGCATTAAGAATAAGCTATTTCTTGTGGATGATGAAGGACAAGGACACATACCCCGCTGCCTCACCCCTGGACTTTTCGGAGGGACGTAAGCTGCTTTGAGCGTGGTGACAGTCTCCATTTTAGACTTCTTGTCCAGCGTGAGAATCCCTCTGTGTCCATGTCTCTGAATTTGAGTTCTTGGCTCCTGTGTGTCAAGAGCTGCGACAGCCCTCTGGAAAAAGGAATATACAGAGTTTAGATTAAAAAAAGTGTGAACAGGAATGCGTGTATTAAGTACATTAAGTTTAGTTACATGTTTTGATAGAAGTATTCAAAACCCACCCTCTAAAAATGTGTTTTTTTGACATCAATTGTGACTGACATGAGTTGTTGATTCTGATATTAGTGTGATAAAAGGAAAAAATCCTATATATCCAATTCTGATATGGAAAAATAAACATAAGCCTGCTACAGTTTTGCTTTTACATATATATTTTTACCTTCTTGTCCCTATCCTTTACATATCAAACTGAACATTTCTTGTTTAGACTAAATTTTTGAGTGTTTTTGGCACTATGTGTATAAATCTAAATGAACTAAATAAGACAGTGGGTTGACTGACATGGCTTAGAGACCTTAGAGTCCACCAGGTTATAGAGGGGTCTTACTGATCTGTATCCTCTTACTCTACGTTGTAGTCTACGCTAATACTAAGTTGATAATAATTTCTGTTTCTATTTCTGTTTCTGAGAGACGTTTTGGCCGCTAGCTAACGTTAGCATGGGCTAACTTTGCGCAAGAGTTAGCATTTTTGCACTGCACTCACCTCTTCAACCCAGTTGTGCAACATACACTTTGCAACTTTCTCTTCCTCAGTGGCTGGTTGTTCGGTCATTGTGGCAGAAAAGTGAACAGAGAGCTTTGCCAGAATGGGCGAAGATTTTATACTAATATACAAAAGTTGGACATCTAAATATGCCCCGTTCTGTTACAGCGAATACTGCTTGTATATACTGTCAATTGTATCGCTTAGCAACAGAATTTAGTTGACGGAAGTGTCACCATGGCAACGACAGACAAAAACTTACAAAAACTCACAGTAAATTGCGGTAAAAAAAAAAAATGCTGGACAAGGACAAAAAGAAAGAAGACAGAAGGAAAGAATAATAAAGAAGAAATAAGAATTGTTGTTTTCCATTCTACCTCTTAAAAACTCCAGATTTTTTTTTTGTAACTTACATGTACACATTCAACCTAAAAACAAGTAACGTTAAGTTAAGTTTAAGGAAAAGAAAGAACATCCTTACCAGTGTTGTTCTTGTTGTTCTTACTGTTTGCAATAATATCACATCCTACATTTTATAAAGTGCAAAATAATCAGATTTTACAGAACCTTTGACATCAATTCATCATAATTGTTGCAAAACCCTAAAAATTTTTTGTTCTTTTTGTATTTTATTGTGACATGCGTTCAAATTAGCCGATTTTCACTTTCCTTTTTGTGCATAAAACAACTGGATGGAAACGCTAAATAACAAAAATAAGCTGCATACTTCTTCCTATGTAGAAAAGATTTTCTAACCACTAAAATACACAAAGCAAAATGCTGCAGTGGAAACGTAGCAAAGTAACCATTATAAAACAAATCAATGTTCAAAACATCACCTAAGCCTTAGTTTCATTGAGGGAAAGTAAAGTAGTGGTAGAAAAAACATGAGATACTGTATGTGGAGCAATGAGGAGACTATTACATTCCTTGAATAAGTACATGAGACAAACAGCATTTCCACCATTTGGACCATTTAAGGTTTGATTAGGGCTCATTAAACTGCAGCACATCTTCTCATTGTTACACCCTTGTCTTCTGCAGGCGAGTGCTGCAGGAATGAAGTGTTTTAATAGGCCAATCAGAAGTTGACATCAACCTGCTTCCTTCAATAAAAAGCCAGTAGGGTTTTTCTTTGTATTTTGGAATATTGCAGAAAAAAGGTTTGTGAGCAAACAAAGGTTCAGCAAGTTTAATGCCAACACCACTTACAACTTCTGAAAGGTAAATATGATTGTCAAAATTAAAAAGCTACCCTTATACTGTAAAGTGACTGCTAGGTGGTGACATGACTTCAACAATGTTTGGCCACTAAGCTTCAGATCAGTTTTTCTATTTCAGAAACACACTGCCCACGGGACAAGGGAACCAGGATTTAGGACTCCAGTCTGCAGCTGGTTGAATGGTACTAACTGGTTTATTAGGGCAACTATCTGTTTATCTCATTGAGCTCAACTTCAAGCATTTTTTTGGCCAATGTTCTGTGACTATTAGATGGAAACATGGATACTGTTTTATTTCTCCCTTCTTTTGTTGCTGTTACACTTTCATTCATGTTGTGGTTTGTTATTTCTGTGCATGATACTTGTTGCTCTGTGCATTTAAAGTTAAGCATGCTGACAGTACCAGTAATGAAATGTACATTACAGGGTAAATTACGTTGCCTTTTAAAATTCTAATGTCTAATGTAAAATCTTTTTTATTATTTATATGAATTTCTCCTCTTTATTCCAAATGGATATAAAGTGCACATATTAGGCAAACTAGCTTTTCATTATTATGATTCTGTCCAAATAAAGAAAATGTATCTCTTTTCTGTAAAAGTCACTGTCTGTATGTTAAATGCCAGCCACAACAATAAAAGAGTTTATAGCTGTTCTTTGATAGGAAGGTGAAGGAATGAATCATCTTTCTGACAGTCTTTCAGGTGAGCACAGAAGCACATCTTGTGGTCTCCAAGAGACAGCTGTGGGTGAAAACACTGTCCCCTGTGGTGCAATTAAAATGAACAGGGATGACACACTTTTCTTTGATCACTTGTTAAAATGTCATTACATTTATCCACTGATTGATCCATCCAATCAGCATGCACTGTTACGCCCTCCTGCTGTGGTGGGGGTCTTGGCAGCAACTGGAGGGAGATCTCCACTCAGAAATGTCGTCCCTCTTCATTTCTTTTTTTAACAATGTCACATTGAAAAAGGACTTTATTTGAACAGAGATTTGGGGGTTAAAGTATCCCGACTTGTATGATCACCTGTTGTCACGTGACTGAAGTTTCATGATGGCGGCTGATCTAGTTTTATTTGCTGATAAGGACTGGGAGAATATCACTGAAAGCTCGTAGTACTTGGACCTTGAGTAGATTATTAGCAGATTATTAGTCATATATACCATTATGAGAACAATCAACCCTCCATGCTCTAAAAAATATTGCTTTTTATTTTATAAAGATTTGTTAAATATTCTTGCTTTTTTCTTCCCAAAACTCTGTTTAAATCAATAAATAAAATCAAGATTAAAGTTGTATTCAGTCCAACATTCTCAATAAGATAGAAAAAATATATCTCTTAAGGTTAAGCTTTTAAAATCATATTACCCAGTTGATTAATTTTACCATATAAAACTGATTAAAACCCAATTTTTGAATTTTTTTTCCCAAGATTTTTGACAAATCCATCTTACTGTATTGGATTGGATTGTTCTGGGTTTTCTCTTCACCTACAATCTGCCATGTCTGCCCAAAGTAAAAGCTTACTTCACATTTTCTCAGAGTTATGTGCTGCAGCTCACTCATTTTACTCTCAAGGTGAATGCAATTTGCTGTCAAACCAGGCAACAACATCATCATTTGAAGAAAAAACTCTATTTGAGGATTCATTTATTTTTTTTTTCCAGTAACCTTGTTGAATCGCTTGTTCATTGAGAATCACATACCATTTATTCATATTGATGCAAACCCTACTAAATTTAACATTCTGCGCTTGTTACCGTGGATATGAGACACAGAAAAAACCAGAGTCTGTTGCTGAGAAACAGCAGAGGAGTTTTCACTGTCAGACAGCCAGAGTGTCTGGAACAGTCTACTGCCTCAGCATGAAACACAGTTAGAAATCTAATTAATGTTTTATGGACGCTAGACTGTCAAACTGTGCCTCGTCATGCCACGCAAACTAATTGGAGTCCACCCATTATTTTACAGTGATCTGTGATTATGTTGCCTGTAAAAACCGCATGTAGCGTGTGTTGCAATTGTACTGCAATGTAATACTGATGTTTCATCTCTTGAGAGGTGAGGTAATCACTATGAGTAAATACCTTTTTAGAGGAAAAAATCCTACCCTCTAGAAAGTAGTTCTGGTTTTTCATTAAATATTGATTCATATAAAACATATAAAAAAGATTAAATCATGAATGATCAGAAATGACAAATAATTATAGAAGAAAAAACAGTGCATTAAAAGAAAGAATAGGATATCACACTCCACATCAAACTCTTCTCAAACACATATAGATAAACATGAGAAGCAAATTCTGTTTAATCCAGTGATTCATTATACTGTCAAACGAACGCTGTGTTTTTCTCAGCAAGAGTCAACTGTACAGTCACACTAGCAGCTCTGTGAGGCTGCACTCAGGCACAGCAGGGCTCCGAGGTAAATGTTAACATCAGCATGCTAACACACACACACAGTGACAGTGCTAACAAGCTGAATTTTAACAGGTGTAATGTTTGCCTTCAGCATTGCATTTGGTCATAATCCAAAGCCAAACCAACACTTTGACCTGATGATGGTCAAAATAATGATGATCTTTCACTAAAAAACTATTATTTAATCTCATGTTACATGGATGGATGGATACAGGGATGCTGGTGTTGACCAAAGTGATGGACAAACTGACAATCAGACAGACTGACATTTCTATCAGCAACACTGTTTGTGTGACTGAAAGGACAGAAATGGATTTTTGACATATTTTTAAAGTTATTCACATTTCAGAATTTTTATATTGACAGAGCTGGAAAGGCTCATTTCAAAAGTTATTTTAAATTTCTTAATCGGGCTCATGTTTTTAAAAAAAATATATTTCACTGTAAATGTAAGCACCAGGTGATTTCTCTTTCACATACAAAGGTTTTCTTCATAATAGTTACAAATAATATTTGTGAATAAATTGGCAAAATTGAAGTTGAATAACAGTAAAATTTACAAAAACATCTAAAATTACAAATTAATTGAATATGTAAGTTGTGACCTCAGATGGAGCCTGTTTCTAACTCCTTTGTTTGTTAAGCTTCGAGTGATGGATGGAAACACATAACTGAAAATTACCTTTTACCAAAAGAACTTGTCCTCCAAACCAGTCAGAGGAGCAAAAAAGATCATTTAAATGAAAGAAATTCTGAAATAACCAGTACATTCCTCACTTTTGCAAATAAAAATGTATTAAGGAGGGATTCCATCACATCCAGTAGGAAGCAGATTAAGAAAGTAGCTTTTTAAGCCCTTTAAGTATCATCATACAGTGTAATGTATGTTAGTCCTCCTCTATATCTTGGCCAAAAATAGCTTGAGATTTATTTCCATGGCAGAAGTGCATAGAGGAGCTTGTCAAGTAAACCATCTCTTAAGCTCAAACTCCTAAAATATGGAGCAACATTCTCCCACACAGCATTAGCATTGTGGCTTATGTGTGGTCACTGAGCCAAGTTTGAGCTGGCTGAGGATCAGATTTTCCAAATCCCATCCATGTAGCTCATTTTTCCATCCCTGCATCAAAAAACATGATGCTACGAGAACTTCTTAACCGGGCTTTCACTCTCTCTGTCTCTCCTAACCAACATGCAGAGTGCCCGTGCTACTATTTTTATACCACATAGTGATTACATGTTGACTAACCATCTCCATGACTACCAGCGTCTCTGCAGATGTATTGATGAGGTAGGAATGTGTTGGACTGTTTCTCTTTCTTTCTTTTCAGTTGGAAACCCTGCATTTGTGTCTTGAGGCTCTATTTGGATGTCACCTTCTGTTGGAATTTTCATGATTTGTGTTATAGACAAATCACTCTGAGACATAGCACCAGATCCAAGATCAGCTTTCATCTCTTCACTTTCATCTTCCCCTGCAGCCACATTCCGACCCCCAGAGCAACCCTAACACCCTATGCTATTAAGGGCCCTAGTCTTGAATAGCTGAAAGCAGTGTTTGGCTTTCATCTTTGTTCAAGGTGTGCCTGGAACTGTGTGTTTTGCCATTGTTATCGTCTTTAGGGTGCAGATAGACAAAACATGCTCTCAAGTACATCCAGGAAAATCATGGGATTCCAATATCAGTTCTAAAGTGTGACACCAGTCTGACTGATTCAAGAATGGCAGGTAGGGAAGCAGCACAGCTGTAATAGTTTCCCTACTTGTATTTGAAAAGGAGCAACAAATATCTTTAATGTCTGGATCTACTAAACAAAGATTTTTAAATTAATAATTACACTTGGGTATTCTACCTGGAATTTAAAAATCATGCAGGTATGATTTTCACTACTGTCTGAAACAGATGCTCCTCTTTCAATTAAACTGATACTAAATGCATAAATACATACATGATATACATAACAATGAACTGAGGTGCACTGCAAGCCCCATCAGAGGTCAATCTCCTCTGGTGGAACAAGCAGCTGAACTGCAAATTATGGCAACTATAAGTGTTGGAGATAAGAGTTCAAAGATTAGAGTAAAAATTTAAAGAAATGTGTCTGTTCTTGTTTGGGAGTATTTTGGTTTCTTTCTGATAATAAAGGTGAGCTAATCAACCCTTTCCTTTCCCCTGCCCCCTAAACGCATTCCAAATGACCAATATGTCCATGTATTGTAGATTTGATTCCAACAAGGAGCCTTTTTGGTAAGTCATACTTGTTTCCTTTCTCTGTCTACACATAAACTGGCAAATAAAGGCACAATAACATGAAGAAAAGTGCTTAGATTTGGACAAAATGTTACAATTTTTCTTTAGTTCTGATATGCAATGCAATATAAGGTCTCTTATTGTAGAATTACTCCGTTCAAATATTCTAATACATTACATCATCTCTAAATAGTTAAAAGTTGTTTTCTAACCCCTCTAATCTTAGTCTGAAAAATCATAACTCTTCTGTTGGCTTTTTGAGAACATCCACTGACTGTCTACCAGAGCTTCCTGCTCGTGTAAATGGAAGTCCTCTGTGCATGTTGTGGTAAAGAAATGCTTAACCTGCCTGTGAGCGAACAAAAACTGTGATTTCAATTGGTCAGACCTCAGAACCAGCTGGCAGGACACACCGTGTTGGAATTGCAACCACATAATTCAATTTGTGCCTGTTAATACATTCACTGCTGTTAGATCTGTGTCCTGTATTTACCTAGCTGGAATAACACTTGAGTTTGCGCCGTGTGGCTCGCCGCTCGGTATCGTAAAAAAGAGAAGGGCTGCTGTGCTGGGGGGGGGGCTGGTGTTATGTATGTCTTCCCTCAGCAGACGGTTGGGTCTTTTTACACCCCCTTCAAACCTTGTGTTTTGATTGGCACCAATCAGTGTAGTCAGCTGGTCAGCACATCTTGGCCCCTTGCTTTTATAAATCCCTTTCTTGTTCTTCTAATTCTTCACTATGTTTTGCAATGTCCATGGCACACAAGCCCCTTCAGGTGGCAGCTGCTTCCTCACAGACGAGGGCAAACATGGAAAATGTTTGCTGCTTCTCTGTTTTGTCAGAAATTTGAGGGGAATGATAGGATTATTTTATTAAGATGTATGGAACAAAGTGTCAAAGCTCATGCTGTGGTTTGCATTTATTTAATTTTCCCTTTTAAAAACAAGTATCCAAAGACAGATTGTTAGGGCAACTGACTCTAACCTGGCCTCCTTCTGTAGAAACAGTCCCTCTGAGGGTTTCAAGTCAGCCATGCACCTCTTGCTGGCTGGATTGCCCACAGCTAAACCTCATTCTGTCCTCAGTGAAGCTGTATATGAAGGTCCAATACCAGTCTTCCTGGCCATTTTGTGCACTGGGCTGCTGTGAAGCTGTGCTTTGCTGGTGTAGTTTAGCTAAAGGGTCTAAATGAAGTAGGTTTTTTGATAATTGTAAGACTTTAAAGAAAGTCTTATTTGTGTTCTTTGCCATTTATTTTGCCATTCATTTTGTTGTTTCTTTTTTCAGTTTTGTGGTAAGTAAGGAAGGTAATATTTTGTTTGTTTTTGTAGCTCAATTCGGTCTTTATTTTCTCTTTAGTGGGATGCTTTGTTTGTTATTTTAGCCTTGGAGACACTGATGTCTTTTGCTTTTACATTATAGCTGATTTACTTCTGTTACTCTTTATTTTTTTGACAGTAAATGTTAACCTTGTGATGCTCACAGTGTTTTAGCCGCCCTTTTATTAAAGTTAAGCACCATTCTTGAAACTGTCTAAGCTACAAAATGACAACATCTAATTTCTTTTTGATTTTTTCTCCTCCTCATATATATATTGGTTGCAAGTAAAATTCTTCTTAAAATCATTAAATATTTGATATCCTCTGTGTTATTATGGAAGCACAGTTTTAACTGCCTTAATTTAGAGTATGAACTGTAAACACTTCACAATGTAGATGAGAAAACTGTTTGGCATTTATATCGAGGTAAAAATTTAGAAATTTGTATTTGCTGAGGCACTATATGACTTTTTCATTGGTCCTGTTTCTGGCAGGCTAACCATGAGGATTTCAGTTGTTGATAGAAAAAATGTTTCCTTTTAGGAATAAAACAGCCATTATTTAAGTTCATACCTAATTCACCTCTATTTAACAGATCCATGTGGTTTTCATTTAAAATACAAGCTCTTTTGCACCATTAACACCTCTTGTATTAGAAGTGCTCCTTTCTTTGCACCAATGGTATATATGATGACCTGACATGTAGGAATGAAAGATAAGATTTTGAACAAAAACGTCTGTCTCCAGAAAACCACACAAGGCCCCTCAGACGATAATAAAAACAGGGTGTAGATGATTCTCAAATACCAGACTTAAGAAACCACAGACACAGTTTTCAATAAGAAAGGGTTCATGGCACTTCCAATCTGAACTGCCCAGTTGCACATTACAAAGACTAAAATAACCTGAACAATTTAATGACATCAATTACATGTCTAGCCATCAAAGTTTCATAATGTGCTGTTAATCATGTTTGTTAAACCTCAAAATCATTCACTGCCAAACTACTGTGTTCAATAATGTTATTAAGTACTATTAGTGATCATAAGCTTGTTATCTGCGGCCTCTGATCCAAAGATATTAGTGGGAGGACATAACTCTGTTTTTCAAACTTTTCTGGAACACGACATGAAATTAACTGAATCATAGAAAAATACTTTGCTATTTTGTCAACATGTTTGATCAGACTCAAATGCCGCCTGCATAAATTACATTAAGTAATTTAATTAGCATCTTATGCAAGCCCAGGTGTACACAGCTCCTGCAGCACCCATCTGGCAACCCTAATTAGGTAGGATTGTAATTATACTGCAGGCCAGCAAGAGATCAAATCAGCTTCCACCTCATGGCCTCTGGAGCAGATCTGCTATATATTTTCCTCAAAGGAACATTTCCTAACTTTACTTTATCTTTGACACGTCAACAAGGAGCTGCTAGAGCAAACACAAGGAGGAAAACACTTCAGGAATCATTTGTTTGCTTTTTATGTACTAATCCTAGGTTAAATCCCTTATTGGACATCTTTACAACAATGCCATGAGAAGGCAGCTTGTATCACTGAGTACCTGACAGCTATAAGAGCTTCATGGGTGGGTAATCCATCCTTGTTGTTTTAAAGGGCAGTAGTTCTGGATTAATGTCTTTCTTGGTGTCACCTGTTCAAAGAATTCCCACTGTTTCATCTGCAAGAGTCTAATATCAGCCACCACGTTGGGGATGATTTTAATTAACTTTCCAGCAAAACAACACTCTTGAACACCGCAAGAGTTCCACCCTACTGCTTTTTAATGCTTTTAGCTAATTTCCTGAGCACAAAAGGAAAAGCTATGATGAAAATATTTCAACGTGGCCAATCCGGCATGAGATGATATATAAGCAGACGATTCGATTTCAGAGTCAGAACAACAAGCCAAGACAGAGAGAGTAAGAAACACACCAACGAAGCCAACGCTTTGCACCTTCCAGAAGATCTTCACCATGAGACGGTCACTCATGCCCGTCATCTTTGCCGCAGCACTCTTGTTTGAGGGCTATGCACTGTCAGTGGCGTTACCCATGGGCAAGTCTGATGACAGCTCTTTGGAGCAGGATCCTTTTGCCTCGCTGCTGAGTGACGAGGTGACAGAAAACAGCCTTGGCAACGCAGATTTGGCCTCTACAGGCAAAAGCAGAGGCCCGAGGGTGATCGTCGTCGCTGAGCCGAGCCTGTGGAGGGACCTGCGAGCGCTGAACAACGGACTTTCCCTCTACAAACGGAGAGCTGATGACAACAGCCAGGTCAACGAGCTCAGAGGCGCCCCCCAGGACCTGAACATACCCATCCTGAGGAGGGATACGATGAGGTGTATGGTGGGACGGGTGTACCGGCCATGCTGGGAAGTCTAAGACAGTTTGCTCTGCTCGTCAAGGCTCAGCGACAGACCAATACCACATCCTTCTTGCCTTGCACTAACTTGTGACATAATCCGAAAACCTATGTATCAATATATTTAAACTATAGCATATCTGAGAAATAAAATAAAATAATTGAATTCTGCCTAATGTCTTGTACATGTTTAGCATCTTTTTCTTTTAACTTAACCTAACCTCCGTCATTAATTTAACTTAATGACGGAAAAAGAAACTTTCATTGAGAAATAACTAGCATGTAGCAGCACAAATTATAATTGTTATTTTTTTCCAGTGTATGGCTTAAATAAATTGTTCAACCTTAGTAAACAGGGATCTTTAAAGTTGCTGGTATGTTTATTGTTGAATATTGAACCAGTTCAGGCTAGCTGCTTTTCTCTACCTGCAGTGTTTATGCTAAGCTAGGCTAATTACCTCAACATGGACATGAAAATGGTATTGATGTGGACAAGAGAGCAAATAAGAACATTTTCCAAAATGTTAACCTACTTCTTTAAGACTCAAAACTAAACATTAGATAATTAAAAAAGGGAAGGAGTGGATATGAAACATTTCTAAATCATGTTGTAAAATTACGAAAAATAATTACCGGTCAAATTTCGAAATACACAAAAACAGTGTTCATTCAAAATGTTTCTAAAAGTGTTAAAAAGCAGCACTTCAAATGACTGCAACATGTTAGTTCATGCTGTAGTTTGGCATCTGCTTGAGATATTGTTGGTCTGGTTCAACAAAAACATCTGTAATGGGAGGAGTTGCCTTGATAACCCCTCTGACTTGCCCACTTCCAGCAGCTCCCCTTTTTTTCCTAAATCACTGACAGATTTGCGCAAAAGAGTTTGTTGCATCAGATCCTGCATACTGGTAAATGACTACTGTCTGTGTTGGTGGCCTCTTGCCCAAGAACAAAGGCAGGCTGTTGGGAGAGTTGTTTTTTTTTCAATCTTACAAGAACTATTCATCCAGGAGGACTGAGGTGTGCATCCTAATGATGCCAGAGCACTAGGCTAAGCAATTTCCTTAGTTTTGCAGATGTGTTCTGCACATCTGCCTCCAACTAGCAGAGGCAGGATTTAATAGGAAATGGCCTTTCAGTCAATCAAGATCGCAATTAAGTTTTCTGATGGCCAATAAACATCAATTACAGATTATCTGGCTCATTACAGCTGCTGTGTCATTACAGCTTGCTCTGCAACAAGGAAGATCCGCAGATCAAACACAGTACATCTGTGTGCCTTTTTCATTTTGAAATAAGGGGTTAATGAAATCTTTGTGTTGTATTTTTACCTCTACCAAGCAAGTGTCAACGGATAACCATGAAATTTATTGAAAAATTCTTGCACATCATCTCTCGTTTTATGTTCCTGTCATTGTTTTATGAAATATGAGGTCTAGTCCAATAAGGCTCATAATTATTTCATTATGAGGTCTTTGTGACACCAGAGAGGCCAGTTCAACCCTTGAGGTTAATGCACTGTCGGTGCAGAATGAGGGTCTGCTTGTGAGGGAGTTAATATGTGATCATAGATCAAATTAATCAAAACGGTCATGAATATATGTGTGGTCCAGCTCTAACTTGTGAATATTTGCAGCATATTCTCTGCCAGGAATCACTGTTTAAAAGCAAAGAAAACTTTTTTTTTTCTGGTGCTTGATTGATGTTGGTCTGTCAAAGTGGCTCAGCCAACAACTGCAGAACATTCCTCACAAAATACAGAGTGAAAGCAGTGAGTCAGCAGAAAGGAGGATGTGTTTCTGGGAATGTCTGCACCTTTTCAGTATTTAGGAATTAGCGTCTGGTTGGAAAAACAATTAGTCTGAAGACAGCAGATATCCAGCATGTGAAAAATGTAATGCCCACTGAAAGAGTCTGTAAACTATGATGGCCTACTTGTTGCCCTGTTGAAAAACATGAATGCAGTTTTGCAAAGTAAATCCTTTCACTTAAATGAATGATAAATGACCAATTTTCATTATTGTTTTCCCTAACTGAGGAGAATAGAATTTTCACTTTGGGGACACAGATGATGCTAGTTGGTTAGTCTGTCCACACATCACTTTTGTTCTCCATAGAAAATTTGATGAATCGTGATATTCATGGTACCAGAGGATGAACCTTACTTTGAATTTCATGATTCCGGACTATTCCTCCAGTGCTGCAAAGAGATTGACTTTTATTTATTTATTTATTTATTTTTGCATGAATAATCTCATCACCTATTGGACTGTCACAAAATTTTGCACAGACATTTATGGACCCCAAAGATGAATTAAAAAAAAAAAAAATTCAAGCACAACAAACTTTTAAATTCTGCATCCTCATTTGTACTTTCTGTGTTAACATATGATAGTATGCTAACACTTGATACTAACATAATTAGCATGATATTATACAGGCTAAATGTTAACCTCATGGCCACCATTTTGACATTTAATTTACCATGTCGACATTGGAGCAAAAAAAAAGAAGAAAACAAAGAAACAAAGGATTTAATCTTAGTTTGGTTTTCCTAACAATGACTAAACCTCACAAAGCGTGGCTGGAAACTTTTGTTTTATTGCACAACAAAGGATTTTAGCATGTGGACTTTGCTAACACTGATGAATCTTGCAGAGTAATAAATGAGTCATATGTCGGGAAGATTTACTAATGCAGTGGAATCATTGTTACCCAAACTACTTCCAACAGATAGAAATACCTACCGCAGTGTGTGTTTTCCTGTTTAAACATCCATGCTCTACAAACACTTTGCCATAATGCTTCAAGTCCTTGGCTTTAAATACAAATGCAATGCTCTTTAAAATTATGACAAATTACAAGGAGAGCCTTTTAGCGTTTACATACCTCATAGAAGAACACAAATTAGACAAATGTTTTATGGGAAGGTGTTTTGTTTAACCGATAACTATGGGGAGCAACATCTGTAAGCTGTTAAACAAGAGTCTGTAAAAGTTTTTTAATCATTTCTTGGTCAGATGTGGTATTTGATTTAACTTACCATGAATCTTATCAAAATGATGAATCGTGAATGTTTTTCTGAGTTGTTTCTCAGCATGTCATAATACATAATAATTAACTGTTTCCAAAATACCAAATCTAAATAATTGAAATATTAAAAAAAAACAAACATCACTTTGCAATAAGTGCGGTAAAATAATGTCTGTAGACAAGTCTGATCATTGCTGTGATTTGGGTTAATGATTTAAATGTTTTCCTGCTTGGCTAATGGTTTAGGATCCTTATCAAACCAATGAAAAAATAAGAGAAATTAATAAAGTGCTCAAAATATTTTTTTGTGTTTTTATGTATATATTATATTCAGATACTGTATATATATAGTAAGAAAAAAAATGTAATCTTTAAATTTCTTTTTCCTATTCTATTATTTTGTTTATGTATATTTTTTATGTGTGTAGCACAAAGCACTATAAAACGCCATTTCAACATGCAACCCTATGAAGCATAATGTTGAAACTTTTACATTAACACCCTGTTTGGACTGAATATCAAACCGTCTTCATTCCAAAGAACAGGAATGAAAAACAGGCATTTTTCTTTCTTCTTCATGTGTCTCATACAGTATCATCTGCAATAAGTGGCGTCCACTGTCAGGATAAACCGTTCCAGTTTACTGTGTTTTTTTGACTTCTCTTCAGTCGTTGCTGTTGTTCACCTATATTTTTTGTGTGAGAAACAGTATTTGATCCATTGTTAAATTGTTTACTCATGATTTCTGATCTGGACTTTTTAATTTGGTACACCGTGTTGAATTCAATAAGTGTTAATACACTTAAGCAAATACAAATGTATATGCAAACTTGGCATTGAACCTCTAATTACAATATAACTAAAACAAAACGCTTTATCATTTCCCACTGAGTTCTGCATTACACCTTGTAATAAATGCTTAGCCCAACACCGCTACAGTTAATCAAGGGATTAAAAGGCACTTTGTATCCTCTGCAGGGAGGCATTGTAAGACTTGCTTGCTTGCCTGTCATTTCTTCCGGAAGAATAGCACTATTAATAGCTGAGGAACAGCAGGAGAAAGGTTAGCTATCCATTGAAACTGTCTTGGACTTCATTATCAAAGGGTGAAAAGCACAGCTTGGCTGTCTGCTTCATGCTACACGCTACTCAGTCCCTTTCACACATAACAATTCCAGACAATAAGACAATAATGACAAACCTCTGAACAGCTGAACTCACTGAACGTGGCTTTAAAGAGTGTGACACTTCTTTGAATGGCCTTTTTAATTAAAAAGTAGAAAGACAGCATTTCTAGAGGACAATAAATGCACAGAAAATTAAAATTGGAGACAGATGAGACACACTTTCAGTGTAGGGACCTTTTGGTCATACATGGTGCAGCTGTGAGGCACAGATCAGGATAAAGTCATCCTGAAGATTCACACTCGAAAATCATTATATGTTTTATATGTTATAGAATACGAAGAAAAATATGATTAAATGTATACATGCTTGTAGCCAGGTAACACCTAATGTATTATAAAGGACAAATGACCCAAACCCTAACCCTAACCAAAAAATCAATTTAACCACAGTGTTGAAACCCAGGACATTTTCAGTGGCTTAACAGTTATATGCAGTTATATGAAGATGCTGTTTGGAGGATGGATGTTTACTTCTGTCTCTCTGTATTTTATATCCATAGCAATGCATTGGGTTATTATGTAAACATCAATGCACCATCGTGACATTGTATGTTGCATTCAATTTGATCTTATTTTTTGTTTATTTAGGATGATAACAAAGTCAGCTTACTACCACTTGAAAAATATTGCTAGAATTAAAGGATTTCTTACTAAACAAGAT
>JAQMCX010000026.1:837731-865086 GCA_029814765.1 Acanthurus leucopareius
TATGCCCTGTGAAGCACTGTGAATTGCCTTGTGTCTGAACGGTGCTATATAAATAAAATTGCCTTGCCTTGCCTTGCTGTATTTGTGTTACAGATAAAAAGAATATTTTATACTTGAAATCAAGATTTTTTTAATTTTTGCGTTGCCTTTCTGTTACTTAAATTAGTTTTGTTTTTTTAATCTTGAAAAAAATGACTGAGCTCCCCAAAGTATTTATAGATTGTGCACACAGAATAACTTATGATAAATAAATAATCTTTTTGGAATTAAGAGGTCACTATTTAAAATTGCTGAAAAAAGTAAATGAAGGCTAAATTGTACACAAAACGTATCCTTTAAAGTTGGGACATTTGGGTCAACATGATTTGTTAAGTCATACTTTGATCATTTAAGTTTCACATGTCTCTCAGTTCTGTTTTCTTTTATATGAATTTTGTTGGGTTTTCACTTAGATTACCTGTGATGTTTCCAACAATGTTTGATTCAGAGAAATTTATGATGTTATTCATGGTGCATTTCGTTTTATCATTTTGTGGCATACTTCTGGGGAAACACCAGCCGGAGGACGAGGCAGGTAGGCAGAAAGTGTGAATAAGTGTAATGTGAATAACACCTCAATGCACTGACTTGTCTGTGAACATTTCTGTTTAAGTCATTCAAATTGATTTTTTTATCTGCAATGGCGGCTGTGTAACAATGGAATAAACAAATCCCATGATTCCTTGTGCTTCTAGACATCATCAAACTGCCTCTTTTGTTTTCATTGATTTAATTGATTTCATTGAGTGATCTCTGGTGGAAGAAAGGATGTTGATAAGTGATGTGTGGATATAAACTGACACATATTAAATTCCTTCATGATTTATTTGTAGAACTAAAATTACAAATTTAGAGAACTCGTAATACAAAAACTAGTTTTCTTCATGTAAATTATCAAGATTTTATGTTAAATGTTATAAAGTTTAACAGATCCCTATGAACAAGGAAGATGTAACACAATGACTATTACTGAACCACCAATAGTAGCAAACCAGAAAATTTAATTGTTGTTAACATTTGTACTATCTTTTTAATCTTGATTAGTTCCTGATAATGCTCTTTGATAAACCATGCAGAATTAATGGTATTTTACCTGAGTAGAGGGAGAGCACAGATAGTTTTAACATGCTAATGTTTTGTACAAAGGGACTACTCAAGCTGTGGTAGGAAAGGCCAGCAATTCTCCGAAATGGCGGAAACAGCTGACATAGTGAAAGGAGGTGAACACATGAAGGCTAATAATAGCAGGAAAGGAGTCATCTGTGTATAATTTCTGCATTTTTTTGTTTGTTCAACAGTGCTCATTTTGCGCAGTTTAAAACAAATGGCTTTCACCCTCAATGGGGTACCTTGGGAAAGAGAGAACATCTGGAACCCATTTTTGGCCAAGTGATTATTCTGTCTAGGCTGTCAAGATAAAAATCAGCGCATTGTTCCACCAAACTGCGATAAGAGTATTTTTTTATTTATTTTATACCCCTGAGATAATTTGTCAGGGTTACTTGTGAAATTGAATAAAATTGCTACATCTCATACCGGAGCCTGGTTTTGCCAAATAGATTTCCTATCACATTAATATTTTCTACATCACTCATGCCGGTGAACTTGATCACATGCATTGTAGGATTTTTGACAACAAGAATGCAGATTGCAGGAGTCAGGCGATTGCTTGTGTTGCTGCTGCACCATGTATAGTTGTACACCATCACTTCCATCAGTTCTTTTTCAAAAAACTCCACACTTCCTTTATGTGATTCAAATTAAAAGCCCACCAGTAAGAGGTCATTTTAAAAGGTAAATGCACTTGTTGCTTTGTTCAGGTGAATTCACTTGGAATTTAGGTAAATAATAAAGGACATTATCAAGCTTAAAAAGTCAATTTCTTGCTAAAAACTCAGAGGCCACAATGGAAAACTGTGCTCATCTTAGTGTGTTTCTCTGCCTACGCTTTATTGATCCCTGAGGAGGAAATACACTTCCTTCCTCCAGGGAGGCTGAGAGCACAGAGGACAGGGGTTACTAAGACCACTGAGACTCAAGACTGAGAGGGAGTCAGGTACTAGCCTGAGGATTGTAATGCAGAAAAAATCACTTGATGCAAACAGGAAGTGATCTGTGCACAGTTTGCAGGTGTCTGATCAAAGTGTGGTTCTCAAACTCTACACACCAAAATACTCTACTTAAGAAGAGTACACTAAAGAAATTCAAAATTTTGCGGTAGTAAAATAAAAATAATATTAAAAACAACAACAATAATAATACTATAACTACCAATAACATAATAGTACAAAATAGCTATTTAAAAAGGGTTTAACAGAGGCAAAGAAATGCATTAAGTATGAACACTTCAAAATAAAATCATAAAATATAAAATACACTTATATGTAAGCATATATTCCCACAAATAAAAACTACGCAGTGCTTATAAAAATGCAGAGAAAAATATAATATAATACAAGTAATAATAATAATAATACGAGTATACACGCAATTTCACACACATGCATATGTTTGCAAGATTAAAACAATATTATAGTGTCTTTATTAAGAATATTAGGTCTTTATTTATGGTACATTTATAATAATAATAATAAATGTAAAATTTAACTCTGCCTTGTTTACTATTGTGTTTTAAACAGTTTATCTTTAAACAGAATATGTTAGAATATAATTATAATTAACTGATATGATAAGGATTCACAGAAAGTTTTTTGTACACATTTTGACTAAATAAAAGATAAGATGCATATGCATTCATGTTTCAACATGATATATTCTTTGTTGGGAGACATTTTTTTTTTGTTGAAGAAGAAGAAGGTGAACATCTGCTCAACCATCTGTCTGAAGCCATAAACACTGTATTTAATCTCTAGATTTATTGAATTAGGTGCAGAGACATTGGCTGGTTCTGTGTCAGTGAAACTTGATACTGAAATCTAATTCGGTCCATCCTGATTCTTTGTCCCCTAATATCTTCAGTCTAATAGTTTGGTCAACCCGTTACATGGCATCTGGCGCCAATAGGGCTCTCCAATGTCCAGTGCTAATTAAATTCCATTCAGTCACCCTAAATAATCAGTGTGACAACTCAACATGTTTGAGCCTGACTAGATGTTTGTCACCAGAGATCAATGGCATCAGATAAAAATGTCTGGAGACAGCCATAACTGACAGCAGTCATTATCAGCACAGAGTGTCTTTGTTGACTTGCTGTTCAGCATACTAGGTGAATTTAAATCGTAGCATTTGGTTCAGATGGTTTTTCATAAATTACATTGAGTTGATAAAGTAGGAAAAAATATGTAAAGATAATATATATTTGTTTTCTGTGATTTGCTAAAGATCAGCTTTTCTACAGTTTGCAGTATGCTTAATTAGGACCAATAAAGACTGCAGTTAGTCCTGGCTTCTGATTGGTCAAATTTATGTCATGCTAGCTTATCCAAAGCTTTGGAGCCTTGAGAGCTCACAAGTCTCTTTTTGTGCTTTATATGCCCATCATACTTGCCACTACTGTGCTCATCATGAACAGTTATGATAAAATTCTGGCAGGTGATTGTAAAAAAAAAGGCTATCACAGTCTGTCACAGACTAACTTCAGATTAGATCAACAAACAAACAAACAAACCATGTGTCTTAGTAAAAAAGCACAGAGCCAGTTGGTAAGTCAGTGAAAAGTGATGTTTTCTCTTGAAAAAAGCCTTCAGTGCCTTTCTTTGCTCTTTTTTCAATGAATAAATACTTCACAGTTCTGATATAAATAATGCTACAGTAGCATCAGTGTAACTTCTTTCAAAGCTGCTATTGTTCTTTGCAAACAAACTTTCACACATACAACCACACCTGTAACTGCCAGTAGTTCCTCATAAGATACGGACTGGTCCAAACAACTGTACATTTGCCACAAGCTCATAAACTGAAATCTGGAAAAATGTAATGTTGTCAGCCAAAATACCATTAAAAGATACATGTGTACTTTACCTGCAGGATGAATCCTAGTGACTTTTTGTCATTCCATGACTTTAAATCCAGCACCATCATCATTGCCTGATATTTTTGGTTTCTGAGATCTTCCCATCAGCCCAGCTGTACTGTACGTTTAGTATTAATTAGCAAATAAGTGCATGTGAAACCAAGAGAGATAACATGGTGAATATTATAGCAGGAAGACATCATATATTGGCATTTGCTGTGATTAAGGACAGCCTCAGTTTTGCTCTGCATGCTGTTCTGCAGACTCTTATTTCAAGAAGCAACCGATGCTAAATAAAACTCATTCCTTGTCCAAAGTTCCTGTTGGATTTATAATATGAAACAGATTTAGTCAAGTTTACGTCAAGGTTTATGCCTGGGTTTACATCGTTATGATACGGAAGTCATCAACAACAAGCTAATTCACTGTGGCAGCCTGAGCCCCTGATATGTCTGACTCATTTCATACTGAGCTTTGATTTATTTATTTTAAATCCAGGACTGAATTTGCACACAGATTTTTAAATTGGTACATTGACCACCAGGGGCCTAACTCTTTGATAATTCTCCCATTATCAGAGGCCCCTGAACACTGGCCCTGTTGGCCCAGTACTTCATCCGTACTCCCTGCTTGCCTGAATATCCCACAGATATCAGAGCTGTGACACGCCAGATGTCAGCTTGTGGAAGTGTTTTGACGACATTTCCAGGTTTCATGAAGCCCTTTGCCCAGAAGATAAGAGACAGACTGAGGGTGAGACAAACAGAGAAAGAAAGATTACTTTTGGCAAAAAGGTTATTTTCTCCTTTTTTGATTTAACAGCTGACTGTGTTGCCTTTCCAGTGTGTTTTAGTGTTTTTGGTGTGTATTCTACAGGCTGAACTTCCCAGAAATGAGATAAAGGCAGACTGGTGGAACAGTGAATACACATCACACTACTACGCTGGCAGCACACATGGCTTATTTCAAAAGCTTTTAAATTTTGATTAGTGTCAGGGTTTTGCCTTTATTTTGACTTTATTTCCCAAGTTGAAATGATGTTCTTTTTCTTTCCGTGTCAAACCTCTTACAAGGGTTCCCAGAGTTCACAGCAGACAAGTAGGAGTGCTGTTAGAATATACTTGAGGTCAAGCAGCATGGAGGTTATAATAAAGCTGTAACTTGTTGATAAAAGAAATCAGGGCAAAACCAAACCTTGTCAGTAAGCACTGTTGGCTGCTTGGAGAGAGCTGCTAATGGTTGTGTGTGTCCCTTGTTGAAGGCAGAGGAACCCATCCAAAGTTTGTTCAGTCAGGTTTTTTCCAACTCACACCCTGTTTCACAACACACACACAGTGGTGCTTACATTCAAAATAAAAACGTGTGATCTTGATTTAAATGCACTTTATGTAATTTCTGATGCCAGAGATTTCTCAGTTAAAACAATGAAAACAAAAGAAATAGTCTGATGACATTGTGAGGTAGCCAGGGATCATGGGATTTGTTAATTTCATTAAACAGCCAAAATTACAAAGGAAAATCTAGACCAGGTGATGTATATAAGTTTCATTCAGCTTTATTGTCTTATTGTTATGTTTGCTGACCTTCTTCCTACCTCTTTTTGTTGGTACCATGGAAGTTAGCCACAAAGTGATACAAAATGAACAAAACAAAAAGAGATGCACCCTTACCTTCAATAAAATTACAGATTTCTCTGAGTTTGAAGATTAATGGAAACATTTAAGGTAATGAAAGTACATAACCAATATATGACAGAGATGTGATTGTTTTTAGACATTTTATTGTAGAAATGTTTCATTTTATACATTTAAGTCTCAAAAGGAGTATTTGTGTTAAATACAGACCTGAAATTGGGATGTGGTTTCTGCGCATTACTCTTCCTAAGATGATAATTTAAACATTTCTGTTTGCTAATACGTATGGACAAACTACTTCATGTTAGAGGTGGTGATTTTAGAGGTGCTGGTTGCATAATACACTCCTCATCTGAGTCCCATGCATGTTTGAGCTTCAGTTTGAGTTTCAGACAAAAAAAGAATGAACATGAATTTGTGCAGTGCTTCCTCTGGCTGGCCATTTCGATACACAAAGCTCTCTCACCTGACAACCTAACGTGAGCAGCAGTGGTTGTGGGTGTACAGTGGGTGGAGCATCCAGAATTATTCAATGAGAAAGGAAGAGTACATGTGCTTCAACCCGCTTTTCAGAGTTTTTCTTTGCTTATTAATGTAGAAAAACAAATTTGCAAAATGTCAATCATATTAGAGTATTTTTAGTCACTTAAAATGTTTCCATTATTTTGATTTTTTAACAAGACATTAATTTACCTCATTATCACGAGATAACAGAATGAAAAAAAAAATAGTATTGACAGTGGCTGCTCTGGGCTTCCATAGAATTTAGTGTTCTGTAGAACATGAGGGTATGTATGAAAAGTATGTAAAAAGTTTAACATGAAACTTTTCAGTCACCAATTTTCAACTTTAACCAAAACACCTATGCCACATCTTTATGGAATGATGTATTGAGACAGCCTATTACACTACCATCATCATAACAGTAAATAAGGAAATATCCTTCAGATTAATGGAGTTCATCCCTCCAGTGGACTTCAGCTACTTGTACTGTATAGTCTATAGTCTAGTCAAGCTCTAGTCAAGCTATTGATGCAGGAGGCTGTCAGCAGAGAAAACCTAACTAAGATTTCTCCTTTCACCCACGGTTTCTACAGCTTTAGTAAGTAGCACTGAAATGGGGCCTCTTTTTCTTGTCAAATATGATTTTCCATTTTTCAGTTTTCATTTACTGTACTTCTATTCTGTCTTTGCAGTCATCAGTCATTATGAACCACAGTTACATAAGCTTGCATTCACACACACTCATGCACACATACACACAGTATTCAGTGTTGCCTCTTGATCAGCAGGGCCTGCTAGTGAAGTGACCTGCAGAGGCAGAGCGCTCGTCTCCTCAGACAGACTCTTCCGGCAGTGCTTGGTCCTCCACAGCTGACTCCATCATTCAGTCCCAGGTGCCCTTGTCTGGCTCCATGGGGCCGGGTGACATCATCGTCACCCCCCCCTACCCTCTTCCCTTCTGTCTCTAATGGAGGCCTGGAGCTGGTGAAGGGGCCTTGTGAATAATTTAGGAGCTCTGGTGCACTTTATAACCTGGCCTGCAAGGCTAGCCGGGACATTCACCCTAAGTGCATTAGTATAATAGTCAGGGAGGAAACTAGCCTTTATTGACTAATATAATCAATAACTGTGCTTCTGTTCGCTGTTGAGTCCCTGGAGGTTCCTGTGTACGTGTGGGATGATGGACAAAACTACCAGAAAACACTCAGAAATGCAACCTCATATTTTTATACTTTGAAGAAAATTGCTTTATAAGTGATCCATTGCAAAATTATGGTCAGACATCTAAGAAGAACTGGAGTAATTATATTAATTAATTTATTTCTTCCCTTTGTCGATGCGGGAAGCATCTGTAACAGTCAAACACATTATTTCCCCACGGCGAGGCAAAGAAGCTTAAGGAGGTAACCAATTTTAACAAGGAAAGAGCTCTATAATCAAGTAAAGCTGATGTCGTTTTAGAGAGGAGAGTGGAGTGACAAATGGTCTAATTATCCAAGGCTTCTTTAGTAAGATGAGAGTTCTGGAAATATTCAGAGGAGGAGGGGCTCACCTTCATGAGGTGAAAGCTGATGGAAAAAAATGAATCCATTTTAATTTACCAAAGTGCTTACTCAGCATCGGACACAGAGAGAACACTAGTGTTAACACTGATAGATATAAGCAACACAAAAATTGAGTATTTTCACTGGTGCATATTTGAGCATCCCACTGGAGGGGATCATTGCAGGAGTATTCAGTTGGCTGAAATCTGCAACCTGGCCACTAGAGTCCACTAAATCCTCCACACATGTCCAATAGTTAAACTATTTTGGCATCGAAGCAAGAAAATTTTTGAGAGCTGTAACATAAAATTTGGGGCTTTGAGCGCACTGTATTAAAATGTCATAAATTATGATCAATTGTTCCCGTTTGGGATCATCATGCTTACAGCAGATCCACCCATTCAGTTCTTGTAACAGGTTTGGTAGCAGGCAGGTGGTAAATTTCCTTTTAATTTGTCTCTGAAATCCTGTTGAATTCTATATGAATGAGAAAAAAGGTAAGTGATGAATTTCAGCATGCACAGATTTCTGTGTGCACCCATGGGTTCAGAGTGATCAGGTTTACATAAGAAGCAGCGGAGGTGCCAAGGTCCGCTGGCGGAGGGTCTCTGTCAGTCTGTCACATGCAGACAACAAAGGAGTAAGGCCAAGTGACCTCAGAGGTTGATTTACAATGTGTCAGCAGGAGTAGAAGTGTATTCCCTCCCCTCCTCCCAGCACATTGAGGATTTATGGCAGCACAGTGGTGACACTTGCCTGGCAGCCTGAGTCACCAAACAGTTCAGATTACAACATAATATTGATATGAGAAGACAGAAAAAGAACAGTCATGCTGCATGCTTTCATTACTTTAGAATTAAAAGATGGTGTTGTTACTACTTTATGTGCAACCAAAGAAACCCATAAAAAACATCAATGGAGGTCATTTTTTAGGCTTTTATTGTTTTTTTTGTGTAAAAGGATTCTTTTATCCAACAGGAAAAAATGTAATGATTTACATTTAACTTCAGCAAATCAAACCTTCAAAAACTACAGAACTGTATTACAGTTCACAAGTTATTTGTATTTCATGCATCACAAGTTACTTTTGTGATGCATGAAAACAGTAACTCTGAAGCTCAGTACGTAATTTTTTCAGCTTGATGTCTTAAACAAAACAATGATGACAGAAGACAGTTTAATGATGTCATGAAGTAGAGTTGAATTGTAGGATTAGTTTATTTTATTGTTTAACAGATAAAATATGCAGATGTAATTTATTGGACTGACTCAAGCTGAAATGTTCACAGAACAGATAATGTATTTAAGACTAATTCATGTTACATTGAGTCACATTCACTGCCTTTCTTCCTTTCTCTCTGGCTGGTGTTATCCTGGATGTTAGCAACAGGAGACAAAATGAAACACACTGCAACCATAAATGGAATTACAGATTTCTTAGAGTTTGAAACATTAAGAGTAAGTGAATTACAGGCCTCAACAAAATAAATAACAAACACATAGTAATTTTTAGACATTTTAATGTGGGAAAATATTACATATTTTGAGTTTTACTTGTTATGTTGTAAAGCGACGTTAGCTCAAAACTACAGGGAGCATTTTGACAACTGCAAAATTAGGTGTTTAAATCACTATGATGTAATGTTTAAAATCAAAATGTAGACTACTGTATCATGAGCATCAGTGAGGAAGTTAGTCTGCATTTCTGGAGTCACAGAAGAACAATTTAAAGTCAAAATGAACACCTGTTTTATTCTGAAATGAGTATTATGAGTACAATGTACAATAACATTCTGTGACACTGGGAGAGATCTCTTCACACACGCTACAGCCAAAATTAAAGACTGCAGCAGCCAATTATATCTTCATTATACACATGCCAATGTGAGCTCTGTTGAAAAACATCTGAACTTCTCATCTGATAAAATTCCTAAATTTGTTTGTTCAAATATCTCAAAGTTGAATTTCGATAAGAATGAAGTATTAATCTGGGTGCTTTAAATCTTGGAAACCATCAGACCTAAGACTAATAACAGGGAAAATTTTAAAAGACACATCTGAAAGACATGAGACTTAAAATAAGATTGCTTTTATATTTATAACATGGACATTTGGATGAACTAAAATTATTTTTGTTGCTTTAATGATGAACTTATTGCTGCTAATTGATTTCAGTAACTGTTCATGTTAAAATGTTTTGTATATGGGGTTTATAAATGTTATTTTAATAAAAGATGTTATGTTCATAGTTGCTTTTATTGTTTACTGTACAAAGTTGAGGAACTGCTAACTATATGTATTTTATTTGTATACAGAGCCCTAGGAAGCACAGCGTCGCCAAGGAAACAATAACAAGGATCTAAATAAAAAACAATTTTAAATCCCGTCTGATTGGTTGATAGTTTCTCGATCAAATCTCAAACCAGCTTACAAAAGTCTCCTCATCATATCAAATGTTGCTTTTACCCATGCATTATTTGGTACAGAAAAAATCCTTAACAAGTTCAAAATGCAACTGTTGGACTGGAATAAAATGTTAACTCAATAACTAATATCTAGCATTGTGGTTGCTCTCTACCTAAATACCAACCACCAACAAACTACTCCTTCATTTGCTGGTTTCTTCCTGTCAGAATCTATTGGCACTTTAAAATCCTTAGACCAAATCTATTAACCTTCAGAACTTTTGTATTGAGAACCAGTGGAAAATCTCCATTTGGGAAATGAATAACCAAAAGTCCTCACATCCCTGCAACCACTGTACCTTGAACCGATCCAGTGGAGCTGCTCAGAGGCCAAAAATAACCTCTAAGAGCTGAAACAAGATAATAACTCCTTTTTGTCTCCCCAAAACAACATCTCTTGCCAAAGCATGCATGTAATAAAATTTGGGATTTCTACAGTGGCTTTTTTGTGTTACTCAACTGGATCTCTTTGTGTATACATGCAATTTTTTAAATAATATGTACTGTATGGTTGTTACAGGACTTTTTCTGTACATGTTGAAAGTTAAATCAACAACCCTGTTATGAACTTTGGCCTTGCTTTTATTGCTTTGTGTACTTGTAGCTCCTCTGAAGCTCTCGAACACATCACATGATCCTCATCAGCCCAGTGAAGTTTACCTAGTTGTCTTGAAACTGTAGATGTTTACATTTTAATTGTTGTTCTGAGCACTTTGTGGACTTCCTGATCTGTTATGAAGCTCGTGTATTTTTGATACAAGTATCTAAAATAGCTACTAAATGGACCTTCAGATGAATGTTTTGTCAATTGCTGTTTTTGAAGTTAAGAATAAACTTGAAGCTTAACATTTTAAAGCTCCCCTTCACTCAAAATGTGGTTCTTTTTTATCTTATGTTGCCTAAATTTCCAGACCTTGACCATACTGACTTTTTTTGTGTAAAGTTTGTCACCATAGAGCTATTTATAATTTATCTACTGAAGTGGAAGATTTCTGCGCACTTTAATAAAATATCAATTTCAAAAATACTGTGATCAAGCTAAATTTGACAGCCAATCACAGACAAAGAAACTCCAAACCTCCAGCACAGGGCAGACATGTCAGTACAGAGAGTAGCAGGTTTCTTTAGTGCAACCATTCATTCTGTGCCATTCACTGGCAGTAACAACCCTAACAAGCTAGCAAACAACATTAATAAAAGATTCTAAATCCACTTACGTTACGATATGTCTGCCTGTGTCTGATTTTGGTGCACAGTGTTTCCTCCAGCGCACCATGTTTATGTGCACAGTTCCTCCACAGGTCAACTAGCCAAACTGTGTTGGTTGCTACAGCACAAACCTTTAAATAAGAAAAAAAGAGTAGATGTGCTTCCTGCTACTTTTCAGAGCTTTTCTTTTCATGTCTTTTCTTTTTTTTTATCAATTGATACTGATCAATATTCCTTTGACATCAGCATGGAAAGTAAAAGCTTTGTGCTCTCCTTTGAAAGTGCTTTCACAATGCAGAGTCTTTGACAAGATGACCCAACTATGACAATTACACAAGCAAGAAAATGTAACCTTAACCATTGGGAAAAGATGACTTCCTGCTTGCCACACACACCACACATAGAGAAGTCAAGGTGGTCTGGAGAAAATCCTATTCACACCTGGCTAAAGTCCACTGTTCAAGCCACAAAGGGAGCCTTTCTTTCCTTCATGTGACACTGAGCATCCAAGGTCAGTAAAGTTCAGGAAGCACATGATTTTTATTTAAAAATCTATAAATTGTGAAAATGAATGCCCCTGTGTTTATTTGTGCTTCACTCCACTCTCAAATCCAGAGGCCTCCTTCTGCTTGCCAGCTGCCAACCTATTAGCACCCCACAGAAACCCTGACAGTGCTGCCACGGGCCGGCTGTTTGTTTGACTTAGTCATGTTGAATTGAGACATGCAGGCTTGTTGGACGGGAGGTGAGAATGGGCATTGACTCATTTTGAACGGTGCACTTGTTAAATCTCTGGCCATCTTGGGTGATGTTTAGACTGGGAAGGATTTCCAAACTTTTGACTCCGGTCTTGGACCATCCACTTGTGGGGGAGATCTGTATTGCTGAAATACTGAGGGGTCTGAAGCCAAGCTCTGCATTCTTTCTGGACCTCAGTGCTGACTTGCAAATTCATTTAATGGCAAGAGCTTGAATAAACATAGAAGTATTTGGGCTTTAAGAACACAGAAATGTGCATGAATGCATTCATGTTCTCAAATTGTTATCACAGAATGTGTGCTAAATGTTGCTTGAGATCCTGTTGGACCATCGGGTCCGTTTGATTTGTGTGATTGTGTTGTGTGGTCAACAAGGTCAGACTGTAGATAACAAGATGATGGCTGCCCCACATTGCACAAGTGAAGAGTTTCTTAAAAACAATAAACTGTCTGCAGTGTTTCCATTTAACCCTTTTGGGTAGGCTCAGCTCACTTTGAACCACCAATGTGAGACCAAAAGACATACCTGGTACTACTCACAAGTCTTGCCAATGAAAAACAAAACTAATAAACCAAGACTGGTTCCAAGAGAGTCCCACTGAGTCAAGCTGAGCTGTCCCATGCAGTGGAAGATAAAAACATGGACTCTCATAATTGACTACTAGGTCTTTCATTTTCATCAACACTGCTTGAGCTAGGCTGGCATTTACTAGTGCACAGTGCAGACATTTTTACATTTTACTCTTATGCATACCTTGACTGCATTGGCACTTCTAACCAGCTGCCATAACTCTTTTTTCTTTCCTCTTCTATAAGGGCTTTTTAGCGATCAATAATGGGCCTACTAGGGAGCACGATGTGACACTCACTTCTTGTTGCTCTAACCTGCAAACAAATGACTGAGCCTCATGTCATGAAAATACCTGATACCCTCACTAAGGCCAAAAACAAAAGGGAGGTTATTTAAAACGTGTTGAGAATATATTAACTTCATTAAGACTATTCAGTCCCAGGAAACCAGCTCTCAATCCCTCTGGATCCATATTTGTTTGAACCAATCCAGCAGCATCTAATCAATGTGCCGTACTGAACGTTGTAGAACTCACATGATGTAACTGAGCTTTGGTTTTGTTTTCAGGAAAAATATGCAGCGGTAAACAAGAAACGAAAATGAATTTCAGTATGAAAATGTGTGGATTGAAAATTACAATGACATAACAACTTCTGACTTAGTTCAACATTTGAAGTTGCACAAAGAACAGTAGGTGCAGGTTCTGCCGCTAAATGTATTACATTTGGAAAAGAGCACATTAGGACTTGTTTAGGACTTGGTTTAAGTAACTTTAACTTAACTTAAGTTTTGGACTTGGGACTTGACTTGGAATTCCTAACATCTGAACATCTTTTAGTCACTGTAGAAACTCAGAGTGTGATACTTAAGGATTTAGGATTTAGGATTTAAGCACTGGTCATCGCAGAAAAAAAGTGTTTTCTAAGGCAGAATTGCTACTCTTGTAGACCACAGTTATTTATTAATTGGTGCATTAATGTGCTGACAGTGAAAGACATGCATCCGTAAATTTTTCTGGTGTAATTTGCTAATGTGCTGAACACCACAAAGGATTGTCTTTGGGTAAAGGGAGAAATCTCAGAGGCCATTCTTTAGCCCCATAAATAAAACCAAAACTATTTGCATGGAGAGATACCACAAGGGTTGAGTGATGAAATCTGTATTTTTTTTGTCATTTGGATTAACTGACTTCAATTGAGCTGAGTTGTCTTAAATTGCATGGCCACTATGTTCAATTTTCCATCATAATAAATGTCGCCCAGCTGAATCTTTGCCAGAGGGGCCAAATAGTGTTCCAGGCAGCTGCAAGTGTATGGTTTGGAGCCCTGTGCAGGAGGAATCTGTCTTGTAAACTGATATGTCTGCCCAGTCATGACCTCAGCCTCCAAGTATGATTTCTCAGTATGATTTGTGGGTTTAAAAGCCCAACTTTGCAGGATAACTGAGACTAATTATGTCATGTGTCTGTGTGGAAAACAACACAAGGCTAAAAGCTGAATGGGTAAAAGGGATGTGCTCCTAAGGTGTCAGTGTTGACTGCTTGTGTGTTAGTATGTCAGGTAAGAGCTTAAACTCTTAGACCAACGCCATGTTGAACAATTTTTGCATTACGTAAGTAAGCATTCAAAGCATGGTTTGGCTGTGTTTCTACCTCACAAGACAGTGAAAGCACCACTGAATTTTTTTCATAGAACTTACTCCTCATAAATCACCATATGAACTCTGTGTATGAACTACAATAAACTCTAACTCTCAGATTGCCAAATAATGTTTTTCCTCTTTCAGCGGCAGATGACTTCTTGTCTAAGCCTATACAGCAACAGATGTATTCAAGCTGTTTTTCAGTGGGCCTTTAGGAGCCATGGCCTGATGATCCTGATGATGTAAGGAGTGACTCACGTTGTGCAGATGGCAGGTGGTATTGTACAAAGCTCTCCTGGCCTTCCCTTGGGAGGCAGAAGAATGGATATGGAGGGTTCTGGTGCCCCCAGGGTCTCAGCTGTGAATGGGTTAAAGTGATAACAGCTCCCATCCTACTCTGTTCATTAGCTTTAAATGTTTGTGACTTGATATGATGTAGTTGAAACTGAGAAGGGCATCTGCATTTCTAGCTTACATGAGATCTGCATGTTTCACAAGTACTTTCAGTTTTTGATACCAGTAGGTATCACAATGCTCAAATTAGGAGATTGCACATTGGCCTGAACAATTCTGATTCATTAAAATTTCTGGTAATTACACCTAAATGAATACACACTGAGATAATGAAATATTTTATTAAACCAGTGACCTAAAGTCAAGGTTCTTAATTTTCTGATCAAAACTCTATCACAGTAAAGAGTTGAAATTTCCAAAACAAAGTAGAGATAATGATTTTTTTTCATCACGCACTTTGAGAAAAAGTCAAAATTTGAAAATTGAGTCAAAATGAAGATTCATTCCTATGATGCAATTCCATAAAAAATTTAAATTTCATACATTAAGTCGAAATTGAGATTTATTTTCTTTATCATGGTCTTTGAGAAAAAAATTTAAAATACAAGAATGAAAATGAGGAAGATTTAGTTTTATGATGCATTTCAAGAGTGCATGATAAAACAAACTCATTTCTATTTTTTTCTCTAAATGTTCACTTTTTTCCCTGATTTGCAAAATTAAAAAAAAAAATCCCAACTCTGATGTTTGTTTGTTTTTTTTACCTATGACCCTAATACTCTTCCTGGTGACTTGCATGCTGGTTTACTGTCATAACTTAGAGATACATTTGTTTTAAGTTAAAAAAAGAGCCATTTTCCTTAGTAACTCCTGTGCTTTTCCTCCTGTGACCGGACATAATCTCTGTAAAAAAAACAAAGGCCTTTAATTTTGAAACAGTGTAGAGATAAGTTTTAAAAATAACTATTTTTGAAGACTGACAGTTAAATTTAAGTTACTAAAAAAGTAGATGTTTGTAAATTGGTAATTATGACTTCTGCATGTATAAAAAACCCCCCAAAATACAAAAAAACAATTTTTGCTGGAGAAAAATTTAACTCTGGACGAACTAGTTAATGAAGGTTCCTAAATTACCAACACTGGCATTTCTGTTGTGTAGCATCTCTGCTGACCTGATGGACTCACAATAATCCAATAATGACGGATATATCAAGCTGCTTTTCTAGAACAGTTTTGTCTGAAGTATATAGACACATTAGGATGCATGGCTATTTTGGGGATCTAAAGAGAATCTGAACATGGATCAATATTGTACAGATGAAAAAAGGATCTGCAATGTCAGGATAAGATCAAAAAAAAAAAGAAAGAAAAAGCTGAAGATGCTGCAATAACATGCACATCAAAACCAAGTAGTACCATTTTTTCCCTGCTGATCTTTAGTAGACTGTGTCCTCTATGCAAAACCCAACACTCAGGTAACGGTCTCAGCTAAGAAAATCATTAACCTGAGTGGTTGACAGAAATTAGCACCCACAGGGGAGCATGGACTGTTCTACGATGTAAATGCTGTAGTAAAAGGTTAACTGACAGGGACAGAGATGTGGAGAGGAGCAACTGCAAGATTAGTCTTGGAGCAGCCTCTAGTGGTGATTAAAGTTAATGACAAAGGAGGCCATTTCTGGTGAGAACCATTTAATAGAGGCTTTAAAAACAAGACATTTAAGAATGTAAAACCATTTGTAAAAAGTATTGCTGTACATGTCATTTTACACACACACACATTAAGAAAATCTAAGTAAATATGATTTCAGTTGGTTAAAAATGCAAACCATTGACATGGTTCCTGGTGTGTTGATCCCTTGGTCACGTTAAAAAGTTTAAGTTACAACTGTACAAATCAGCACATGGTGCCAAAAAACATTAAGTCATCTCACTGGGTGAGCTGCTTTGCAAGATCCTTCACCACCGAAGATTTAAGCTGTGAGATGGTGGCAATCCTCATCTGCTTTGAAGTAGAGTACTTGCCTTTAACAGCCTGAAAGAGATAGAGTTGAGTGTTAGAGGTTTATTTAAAAAAAAAAAAAAGAAAAAAAAATTGTGCTTCACTGACATTTTTAGCTTGCACGTAAGAATGTCACATTTAAAACAGTTGTTTAATAGAATGGTTAAAGTACAATAATGGCTCTATAAATATATTTGAAGAGGTGGAGAGATCAGAAATGAAAAAAGGAAGGCAATGCACATTTTTAACTACACTTACCATGTGTTTGGTTAGCCCACCGTTCACTTTCACAACATTCTTGGCAATGTGTGCCATTACATTAATCAAACTCTCTGCTGTGTAATCCATGTAGTGCTGCAGGGTCACATCCTTTGGAGAGACATTTCAGAACAGTTGTCAAATGTTAGGAAAGTCACATCTCAGAGCAATTTTCCTCATTCAAAGTACACAGTCTATTAGCCCTTAAGGACTGAGCTAACTTTTGCAACTAAAGCATGGTCATTGCTCTAAGGAAAATAAAGTGTAATATGTAAATGCTGTAAATGTGTCTGGAGTCATTTTGACATCTCAACAACGCTTAGTCCAGAAGATCACTGACTGGCATACACTTTTTGCACAAGTTTGTAACAGATTTAGGTGAGTCAGAAGTCAAACTCACCCATTCACCAGCATCTAAGATCTTAAGGGCAAGAGCCAAAGCAGCACTTGCCACCATGGAAGGTGGGAAATGAACCATCTCATAGTCCACCATGGTGAGCTCCAGGAGGTATTTTGCCAGGGTGTGTTGCTCAGCAGTCACCTGAGGAGAGAGACATATGGAAGTGTACATTAGAGGCTGACGGATACAGATAAACGGAAGCCCTCAAAGCTGTCACCAAATCTGGCTTGTTAGACTGAGACCTCACTACTTACCTCATAAATCTTTGATGCCCTTCTGAGGAACTGCAGGGGAAGAGGGCGACCTAGTTTAAACTTGAGCACACGGAGGATTGTCATCTCCATGTCTCTGATCTGGGCAGTGGTGTAGGCCCTGTCCGTCACGTAGGCAAAGTCTGATATTTCAGGGGGATACATCTCCTCGTATTTAGAAGCAAGGAACATGGCCGTTACACCAACTAGCTGAAGCTGCTTCTTGGGAACTGGATTGTCCTGATGGAGGTAAAGTAACATAATGGTTTCAGAAACTAGGAAGGCATGTAGCACATTGTGAAAGGCTGGGATTTTTTGGTATAGAGTGCTGTGTTTAATGCAGAAAAGTAACAGTTAGGCTCAGGCTGATAGACACCCACCTGTAGAAAGCGGTCAATAATTCCCACAGTCATGTACATTGTCTCCTGCAGCAGCCGGAACTTCAGGTTCACTTGAACGAGCCAGTCAATGAGAATGGCCCGCATGTTACCAGTCACCTCCTGACTCTGCAGATAGGAAGGTCTGATGTTCTGCTCAATCTGAAATGACAGAAAGCTGGGTTAAAACCAGTGGGCGAATGAGTAGGTGATACAAGGTGTATGTATGCAGGTGGGGGTGTGGCAAAAAAAAACAAAAAACAAAACCCAAAAAACAAAGAAAAACTGTAATCTGCTGACCTCAAGTTGTCGAAGGTACTTGTAGATGTCTTTCACATATTCGCTGCAGAGCATGGGGTTGTCATAGTCATCTGCATCCACATCCCTGATAGCGGTATTAAGAATGACATCTGAAAATGCTTGGCAAAGGTCAGCAGGCTCACACCCTGAAGTTTCCATTGGAGTTGGGGATGCTGGTTCAGGTGGAACCTGGAAAAGTAGATATCCCGACTTGAGTTTCAGATAGAAGCACCACACCCAGAAGTCATTTGAGTCTTAATGTCCAGGAAGCCATGGGCACACAACTCACCTGTACCTCAGGCTCAACTTTAACCGGAACAACATTTTTTGGTTTTTCAACTACTGCTGCTGCTTTTTCAACTTTGGTGGGGATTTTGGTCTTCTTAGTGGCTTCTGTCTTGACGGTCTAAAATTGGAAAAGATGGATTAAAAAGGCAAAGTCAGGTTTAAAATGATGCAATTAAATTGCAAATTATAGTTTAAAGTCATTTCTCCAGAAACACTTTGGTCTCCACAGATGCGTTTTCTAACTTGTGTCAATTCACAGTCATATGGAAAGATGCAACTTAAGACACCATAATGGATTCAAACATACAAAGAGCTTAAGTAAACAGCTTGAGAATCAGATGCACCGTAATGAGTACATACGGAAATGTAACATGCATCAAAGGGTAACTTTCTGGTACTGAACTGGTGTCTTTTCAAATTCCAATACCCTTTTGCGCTTAGCTGCTAACATTATATTTAGACATCTGCTAATCGTTTGGCATTCAGGAGACATGAAAATCCCAAAATACAATCAGACCGATCAAATTAGTATCAAACCAACGCCCAATCCATGAGGGAACATTTGCATTGTAATACTATGAAAGAAGCCAACTACTCATCCTCCATTCAAGGGGATGTAAAATTAATAAAATTACGTAATATCAAGTCGCGAAATTTAATACTTAAAAACCAACTTACCTTTTTCTGTGCTTCTTTGTTAACAGCGATATTGCCGATTTCGCCAAGTGCCGCTCGAGGCTTCAGTGAAGGCCCAGTCACCGAGCAAGCCTTTCCGCTGATATCAGACCTGGTAGAAGCCAACCGATTCTGTGAAGAAACAAACGATTATAATTTACGTTACCGAGCGTGTTAAGTTACTCACAATAGGAAGCCGAATCAAAAACTGTAGTCACATTCTTTTTTTATGGAACTGCTGCACGAGAGTAGGCCACACTGCAAAGCACGAGGGCGTTTTACATTATTAGCATTTAAAAAATTTAAAAAATAAAACAAAAAGATTCGTTGTAAACGCCTATCCAGTCATAGGCGAAACAAAACATAGGCGAAAAGTTACTTACTCTTGTTACTCGAAGAGCCATTGTTATATGTGTATTGCTTCACTAGAAAGACGAGGAATCGTTATGACGAACGATGCGCTGTAGGTTTTAGGTTCAGCGTCTTGGTTTAAATCCTCGCTCGCCACAATCTGATTCGCTGTGTCCAGAATTCTCCGAGCAACATGATTGGTCGAGCGCATCTGCTTCAAATGCGTTCCCTAGACAACCAGTGATCACATGGTCAACTTTTTTTCATTCACTTCCTTTTCCTGTTAGTGTCCTGTTGGTGTTGTACCCTGACTGTACCCCAATCCTAACGACGTTCTCAAATCTATTTTCCTTTTATCCTTTTAATCTGTTTTTCCATTAACGAATAAATAATGAGCACGGGCAACATGCTTTAAAACATACAAAACTTAAGAATTGAGAATTTAAGAATGATACCATATTATAGATAATGGATTTGACCATTTCTTTGATGAACTTAAGTACTCTGCAATAAAAACAATATAAAAGGGGGGAGGGCCAGTTGTTTGCAGTTCTGCAAACGTTCATGAGAACTCATTCTGTAGGTTGGGCACAAGTAGACCCACTTTACAGTGTATGGTTTTATACGGAATCATCTTAAACTCAGCTAAACACAGCTTTTACAATTCAGTCACACAATATTTTTTTTATATTTGCCATTGAGAATAAAGTGGATTTGTATCAGAATCAGAATCAGAATCAGAAATACTTTATTGATCCCCGTGGGGAAATTGCCTTTTGTTACAGATGCTCGCATTCAGAAGTCTTAAAGGAAGTAGGAAGTAAAAAATATATCAATAAAGTTTAAACATAAGTACTAATGTAAAAATAGAAAAAAAACAAAGACCTATCTAGGGATAAGTATTGCAAACTAGCCTTTGCTAATAAATGCTCTGGTATTTGGCCTTTGGTCCATGCTACTGTGCATACCTGTCTTTAGAAAATACAACTCATACTCTACTCTATTAAGCTGTCTACGGTTGGCACAAGGGTCAGATACAATGGACTCGTAATCAAAACCGAGAACTGACCAGAGATCCCCACGGAAAATGAAAATTCTGAGGTTCATTAAAGGCAACACATCTTCTCTTGTTTTCTTTTCTGCATAAAGTACGCCTCCGTTAATCCCTCCTGATTACATGAACATTGGATTTTTTGCAAGTTACATTGGGGCCTGTGTCTCTGGGATACGCAGCTATAATATTCTGTAATAGACAGAGATCTTTTTGTGGTAGCCTAAATACTCACGCCTACCAGTAAGAGGGACACAGTTTCGGATACTTCCTCGGGGAAAGGAGAGGACGCAAACGCATCACGTAAAGCAAAACAGATGCCACCACAAATCAGCGACAGAGGACGTCAACGAAATTACCGAAGGTACTCCCATAGCCTCCTTGCGTGAGAAGACTGAAAAGAAGTGCATCAACGACGACGTACCTAGACGGCCCTAGTTAGTTTGCTTCGAGATTGACCAAGTAATTCCTTTAGTTCAAAAAGTTACGTTACTACAAAACCAGCGTTCCACAAACTAAGAAGGTGAGTTCACCAAGTTGATGTTAACGTAACGTTAAGTTAAGCCACGGAGCAGCTAATGTTAGCATAAGTGGTTGTTTGGGAAGTTTCTAAAGTGAACAGTAAAATACCAACTTAAAGAATATTTAAGTCACGCTTTTTGGTAAAAGTGATTTGCATTGATGCCCTTGTATTATCGGCCTTTAGTCGAATTAATGTTACAATAATAGTCAGGATCAAAGTAATGTTCCATTAAGTTAGCACGTGTCGCTGAAAACTTTATTTCTCCAGCTGCAAATGTTGCGCTAAATTAACGTTACTTACACTTTCGTGCGGCATAACAACAAGATTATAAATACATCGGCAACCTCTGTGCGTTTACTTTTTTTGAACACCGACCTGTCCATTAAAAAGACTCAGTAATTTAGCCATCGTTAATCAGCTAGCAGCAGCAGCAAAATCTGAAACATTGGACACGTTAAAGTTATATATTCTGTTTGCAGACGTTGCCATATATCTTTTTTTTTAATTCGGGCTTGAAGCATTAATGCGCATGGTTAATGCACTTTCTTAATGTCACGGTGGTCAGTTTGTCTGTGCTAAGATAAAATACAGAGAACAGACAAAGCAAAGGCAACAACAAGGCTAACAGTCTCAGGTGTTAGCTCATCTTTGAGCATGCTAACATTAGCGAGATCACGAGAATCCGCTAACACGGTTGTTGTGGCTAACAACAGTTATCATACAAGAAGTTTGATTTAATGTTGTCCTGGACTGCACTTTATGTGTGTGTCATTAGCTAAAAACTTTAAATACTTTTCTCAGAGTTAATGATGTTCATACTGTCCGGGTACCGTGAAGCATAGTTTTTCAAATTAAGACGTTAGCAACAGCCATTAGCTTGCTAGCATGACTCAGTGGATTTGTGCAAGTGTCACAGCTGTGGCCCGGTGTGCGTCAGGAAGCGACCGGGGACTGCATGCGAGATAAACCATTTTGATTACTCTAAACACCACACTGAGCATACTTGAGAGAGACTGTTCAGCATTTGCATCATAGTCGAGTTGCGAGTTTGACGGTAGCACGCTTCAAATGCCACTTCATCTTGGGCGTAACGTTAGTTAGTTATTTTGGCTTTTGTCACGGTAAAACGTGCTCGACTCTTTTAGTGATTCACCAGTGTAGTGCTAAATTCTGTATCCGTAGCAGAATCTCTACCCTTGCCCGTTCCAGCATGCTCCCAGAACTGTATAGGATTTGATCACCATCTGTCTTCATTGTGTTTTCTGCCTTTTGGTTAGAAAGCTTCAGTATCCTTGATTGGGAAACGTACTCGGACCACAAGTTTCGGTTCTCAACACTTGCTCTGTTTGCACGACTCTTAAGGTTGTCTATAAATAGATGTAGCTGTATTGAGGTAACTCGTGTGTGTGTTTGTGTGTGAGTGTGCGTGAGAGAGCGAGCCCGAGCCTATGAGATCAGTGTCACATTGCAGTCCTGTGACAGGAAAGCCATCGTACACAGGTCCATGTGAGCCAGGAACTGCATGGAGTACTGCAGTCTGCAGGCACTCACACGTGAAAGTGCAGCTTGCAGAAGTATGGTGATGACCGTTATGGGAAGAGAAAGAAGCCTCTGATATGATTTCACCAAAACCTTAACTGAGCAATGTCTTTGGTTCCCCATGTTTTACTAATGCTTACCCCCCCCCCATGCCTCTGTGTCAAAATAATCTCAACTCAAGGTCCCCTTACTAGATTTTCCTGGACTGTGAGCTACATCTCTTAAATAAGATCACTCTTTTCATACAACAAATCTAAATCATTTTGAACCAAGGTAGATAACATATCTTATCCCAATTTTTAGATGATGTGTTGAACTTAGAATGATGAAGGCTAGTTGGGAGATACTAGTGTTAGTGCTTCAACTAATGAATTATTAATGACTGGAGGCATAGATGCCTGTGGGTGGTCAGTGATTGTATACTACTTAACAATGTTTGATGACCTTTTGCACAGTAGAATATAATGCTTTTTTAATTGCATTTTAGTGGCTTAGCAGCAAAAACAAGCCATAGTCAGATAAGAACATATGTAGCAGTATTTTCCAAAGAATGGCATTGTCTATTGATAGTATTTTAAGTGGAGGAGGTGTGTGTGATTTGATTAACAGAGTAACTGAAATTGAACTGTTATGAGCTAATGTTACAGATGTTTGTGTGCTTAAGTCTGCCAAAACTGTCAGTCAAAATATTTATATTCCCTAAGTATCTAGACACTTCTGATGTGACTATTGGTTTTTATATAGCTGAATTTGGTTGAATCCCAACATCACAGTACCCCAAATTTCTGATGGCATCTAATCTCAAAATATAGTTAAAACCAGTTATAAATGCAGTGCTCTCAACTTTAACATGTTAAGTGTTAATCTGAACACCATTATACGGTTCAAACTAGATTAGGTGCATGTTTGGTATTTGTAGTAGATAAATGAGAATATATATGATTTTAAAAATTGTTTTCAAAATGATTAAACGACCAATCCCTTGAGCCATTCTAATATGGCACTGAGCCCTCTGAATAGTTTTTGAGCAGCTAATTTTATTTGGTTTTTTTGTTATTCATTTATAATTTATGAGGTAAGACTTTTTCCCCTGTGTGTTGGATTTACCCTCTCACTCTCCGCTCACCACTCCAGCATGTATGTTCTGTTTGTGTCTGCAGGTCAGCTTAGCAGGTGGCATACATCGCTATGGCCCAGGAGACCAATCAGAGCCCAGTTCCTATGCTCTGTCCTACTGGCTGTGGTTTCTATGGCAACCCTAGGACTAATGGCATGTGCTCTGTGTGCCATAAGGAGCACCTGTCAAGGCAGAATAATGGAGGAGTCAGTTCTTTGAGTGCTGTGGGTAAGACCTGCTGTGTCTGTCACAGTTTTCTTTTGTATCCAAATGAGGATAGGAGAAAAAACTGCCAGCCTCTGTCTGACTGTAACATGCTGAAATCCCCCACCCTCCAGGCAGTAGCAGTGGCCCCACAGCTGAGGTGTCTGCAATCCAGAGGTTAGAGGCCACTCTGAACAATGCTGCAGCCGCTGCAGTTGCTGCTGCAGAAGTGGCAGCTGAGGCAGCTGCCTCTGCTGAAGCTGCTGAGGCTCTCAGGTGAGACAATTTACCAGGGTTTATTATACTGTCTTTGAACAAAGCTTGTGAGTTAACATGTGGAGTTGAAAACACAGCATTTAATAAACGTCTTAGTACTAATTGATTTGATCTGTGATTGTACTGTTGCCAGTCCTTACCAACTTCAGCAGTACTGACTTTCTGAAATACATTAGTAATAAATGTCATGTTTGTGAATTCAGTACTATGGAAAAATATTCATTTACAAGGTTATGAATACAGCACCAGTTTGTCTCTCATCTGGACTGTTCTGTAGACTACAGTACAGCTTGGGCGGCATACTTTTGTCTAAATCTGACAGAATCAGAGAGAGCAGTAAATGAGCCTGTCCTGTTTCTGACATTCATTCTGTTTTTTATGTCCCAAACTGAACCGAGACCTACACAGTTTAAAGTCAAAGCGCTGACTTTGTGTCATCCACAAACTATTGTTGTTACATTTTCACTGAAAGCTCGCAGAATCTGATCCGAACCCGACATAATTTCAAAATATTTGTTTGAACCCAGTCTGACCTGTCAGGCACGGGTCAGGTATCCACCCTTTATTATAAACACAACCTTAGTGTAAAGAACATTACACCTGAAACAATACATGTATTATCTGTCTCATCAGCAGATGAAGACAGTTAAATAAATGGAATACATGAAACTGTAATTCATTTCCTCTCTCAAAAATGCATTTGTTTTTTATTGTATAATTTATCCTTCACAGTGGGGTTTCAGCAGCCATTTCAGTAACACAACAGATGACTGAGATGAGTCTCTCTTGTGAGGAGAAAGGAGCGTCAGGGAGCAAAGTAGAGCTCACGCAGCCAGGTGGGTGCCAAATATGGACCAGTTATTTATCACAGTGAATATAAACAAGTACAGTGTGGTGCAGGCCAATACAACACTCCTGCCAGAAATAGCATTATGAAGCTCGCAGTATAGTGTTCAGCTTTTTCATTACAGTTAGTTGATATGATTAAATATACAAAGTGATCATTGAAATTTAGTTTTTGCAGAGGTGTCTTTTGAGGTGGGACTGCTTCATGGCAATACTGCTCTAAGAGGGGAGGTCCACCAGTTTGATAAAGTACTTTAATATAACATTCAATTTAAAGTACTGGCCAAAAAACAGACTTTCTCACTTAAACACTAGAAAATTTACTGTATCACAATATTTGTTATAATTGCATTATAATTTTGCACATACTTTAATATGTACCCTAGTTATATGCATACACAAGGCTGTTTTATTCCACCTTGCTTACTTGTAATAAAATAATGATGTGCCATCTGTCTAGGTTAGTTTGAGAGCTTTTTTGCTAAGATATGTATTTTTCTTGTTTTTTTTCCAGTGTTAAGTCAGCCCACATCTTCAGCCTCCCATCCCTCCACTGCTGGCAGTGAGGAGAACAAAGCCCCAGAGCCCCCTAAACCCAAGAAGAATCGCTGCTTTATGTGCCGCAAAAAAGTTGGCCTTACAGGTAAGGAATAATCACAGATAAATCTCTAGCTTGGAATATGATTATTCAGTTATTTAGTTATTTACAAGGTGGACTGTGTTACACCTGGAACAATATCTGCAGCTGCACAGGGAGATTACTTTGGGTTGAAGCCATGCTTCGGCTAAGCATGCCAATACAATCTGGTCAAACCAGAGCCATTGCACAGCAAGCTTTTGTTTTTCTACCATTTTGTCTTAGGCCACAGTAGAATGCAAGTAGCAGAGAAATTTAAATTTTTGCAGTGTTTAAAAATGATGTTGATAACTATTCCAATCTTCTGCAAAAAATGTCACAATTAAGTGTTTACTTGTAGGGGCAAAAGTCAAAAAGGAGAAGGATGAAGAGATGAGTGTAAATATCGGTTGAGAAGTTACAGATTTGAGTTGTGAAGTTTTCCCAGAAGATAGAGTTCCTATTTTGTCAGACTTCAAAAACAAGTTTACGTGGAGTTTTTGCATAAAAGACCCCGCAAAGAGCCTCGATTAAGTTCAAGTGCTGTTACTTCAAAACACTGATATGCATTCCTATTAGTTCAGTCATTTTAGATTTACAGCCTATGTTACAGGGAGCACTGATCCATTATGGCTTGTTGTATTCTATTACATCCAATGACTTACCCTTTCCCTGAAAATGTGTCTTACACCATCCAGCAGTTCACTGTTCACATCATCCTAAGTGGTGAATTTTTAGGATAAATATCAGGTTGCAGTTTATGCTAGGACATGTACAGTTAGGAATGTTCTGTGAGCACTCGTCATTGATTTGACTCGGTCTATCATCTGCTTTGGTATTTCAGGTTTTGACTGCCGCTGTGGGAATCTGTTCTGTGGACTCCACCGTTACTCTGATAAGCATAACTGTCCCTATGACTACAAAGCTGAAGCTGCTGACAAGATTCGCAAAGAGAACCCTGTGGTTGTTGCTGACAAGATTCAGAGAATATGAAGAGGACTGCCAGTTTGACTTTGAACACTGGGAGCGGTTGGCTTTAAAAAAAAAATGGACTTGAGCCCAACTTTCTTCCAGAAGGACCTGTTTTTTTCCCCCCTTGTTAGTTACACATTCAGGGCTTTTCTCCCTAGTGCATGAATGTTCACATATATTTTCAGCTTTCATTCTTGTTTGTGTGTGAGTTAAACACTTTTGGAGGGTTGTATTGAACAAACATTGTGTATGTGTGTATGGGGGGGTGGGTCCATATTAGTGAATGAGGGGGATTGCAAAAGAAAGTGTATTGCCCCTTTAAAAAGAGCTGTTAATGGCCTGCTCTGTTTTGTGATCCCCTCCTGCGATCACTTGAACAATGCCTGAAGGAGCTCGGACATTCTGGCCTGTTTGGACTCTGACTGTTACTGCTGTTGGCTGATGCCGTCTTCTCAGCCATGCTTGCTCTCTGCTGGCTTGAGTAGCAAAATGGATGTTATCATATTGTTTTTTTCTTCTTCTCGTTTTGCTCAAAAGTTTATCCCTCCTTACCTTTCAGACATTGCGTCCTGGTAGGTTTTTATCAGCCAGAAATGCTTCTCTGTGCTGCTGGAATCTTGTCCACTCTGGGGGGGGGGGGGGGGGGGGGGGGGGGGGGGGGGGGGGGGGGGGGGGGG
>JAQMCX010000026.1:865096-876322 GCA_029814765.1 Acanthurus leucopareius
AATTTTTTTTAACCTCTTAACTTTTATTATTTTTGGTTTTTTTTTTTTTTTATAATAAATTTATTTTTTTTTTTTTTTTTTTTTTTTTTACAATCCGCCCCCCCCCCCCCCCCCCCCCAAAAATCAATGATACAACAGATTCTCAAACATATTGCAAAGAGACTTTGAAGAAGAGACTGTTGCTAGCCCTTTCTTGCTGGCCCATATCCTTTCTCTGCTGCTGTGTGTGTGCGGCACTCAAACACAACATAGTTTGACAGTTGACTTCTCCTTTTCTCTCCTGTCGATCTCGAGCTGAACGCTGTGACCCGCTCTGTGCCTGCGATGTGGATGGCAGGCAGGAGGACTTCCTGCTTTTTTAGGTCTTTAAAATCATTGACTGAAGTCACATTTTGTTTATTTCTTTTTTGTTTGTTTTTCCAGAAAAGTGGTGTGTATGCCGTGTGTTGTTGTATGACAAGTAGCCTGAACTTGTATTAATTCTTGCCTTTGGGAGGGTTTAGCGCCACTAATAAGTTCATGTTTTAATTCACTTATGAATGTTTTCCACGATTTTAATGTGAGCTGACAAATTCAGTGTTGGGAGTGTTGGACTTTTGCATTCTGTGTCAAACACAAGTGTGTCTGTGTGTTTGTGGGAGTAGATGTGGACGGCTGCTGTGTGAGGCTAAATGGTTGTGTGCTGCGGTGACTTAGTGAGACTTGTGGTTGTAGTTTATTAATAATTTTCTTTTTTTTGGATTGTTTGGTCTGGCTGCCTAATCTGTTTTGTTTTATACCCTTTAGTTATGCAAGTTTGTACAAAACATCTTTATTTATATTCTGCAGTGCGCGTAATCCTTCAATAATACAGAATAAATTGTATGATGTAAATAAATTATGTTCACAAATATTAAATTCAAGAAATCACAGTCCTTTATTTCATTAAGTTCTTTTTAAATAATGCTGTATTAGAGTACATTTTAGAAGCAAATCTCTGTTACAGCACTTTGGTTAAAGTGTGACTCATCTACAGTTTTTAAGATGGTGGATCAGATGTTCAGTGCAACATTTCATCAGCATCCAGCTGACAGTTACAGGCTGCTATCTGTCAAGTTTATCTGCCACAGCTCCATGTTTCCATGTGACCTGTGTCTTTGCGGGAGGAAACAGGATCTTCTGCAGTGAGCCTGGCCTCAGGTCACATTATGACACCCACTGCTCTGCCTCACCATGTAGACTGCTTGTTTGGATATACACAAACACACACACACACACACACACGTGCAGGGTGAACTCATTCATCAGCACAAACAGCATATGGTGTCAGGAACACTTCTGTTCCTCAGTCAGTCAGATCAGACACTGGTAGAAAATGTTTGCCATGTAATCTTGTCTCTCTGCAGGAACAAACACTTGACAAACAACAGCTTTTTATCTACTGACTTGATACAACCCAATGCAAAACAATAAAAGCACAGATCAGGATGTGATAATTTTGCTAATTCTTTTGGCATATACTCAATTAAAACAGCAAAATTGCTGATTGACATTTTTCTTATCAGCTTCATTTATTTTTACTTGTTCTGAATGTGATGCCAGACCTTAACAGGTTCGTTGATAACAGGTGATAGTATCATGATTAGGTATGAAAGGGCATCTAAGTCATTCACAAGCAAGTATGAGTTGAGGTTCACTCCTTTGCATAGCACATAACTGTATGAAGGATAAGGGAACACTTTGTAGAACTGTTGTCAGTGAACACAATCTGTTTGCAAATGATGCACTCAGTTCTACTTTTGATTTTATTTTTTACTTTTCATTATGACTTAATGTTCCTCTAATATACCGGATCATTAAATTCTCTTCCTGTCCCGTGCTATTGTTCTGCACCTACAATAATTTTAGTATTATTTCAAGTTCTCCTTTGTCATAATCATTGCACTCATAAAATTCACATATTCAAGATAACACAGTAGTTTTTAACACATTTTATAACAAACATGCATGTCAAGTACCAGTGCCACACTAAACATAAAGCTTTCTATTGCTATGCATGAGAAGCATGGCTGCACAGATAATGTGCGAGATGAACTTGTGCTTCATTTTACATGCCACCTCGGTTTAAAAAATATCTGTAAATTCTTTGTAATACTAAAAGACCTCCAAAGCTGCAAAATTCCCCTCAGTTCAACTTAGTGTACCATATCTGTGTGACACCGTGTTCACTCACACATTTAAGGTAAGAGTATGAATTTTGCCCCTGCTTTTATGAATTTAAGTGGATTTATAAACCCTCTTGTCCGTTTCTGCACATTCACATATTTTTGTAATGCAGATATGCAAATGGAAATGTACAGTAGAAAAATTTAGAGTTATTTTCAAATTTATGTTCATTAACTCAAATTTATGTTGTCATATACCAGACACCATTTCACCACCAATTTACATTTTTCTCTTCATCTGAAGCACAATGTCTGTGAGAAACCAGACAAATATAAAAAATACTGAATACATTCTCTCTAAAATGAATATAATCTTTCAATATCTGTACTCTTGCTCCTTTAATGATATGCAGTCTTGTTACAGTAGTTTTGGGTTAGCATACATGTCAATTTACATGCAATTTCTTTCTCTTTTTTAAATGATTGACCACTAGGTGGCATAACAGACATATACAGTCCTTTTTTCATAACAATAGAACAAAACCCTAAAATCAAACCTTGCACTTAATAACATTTTATGCAGTTGATACAAAGTTATAAAAGGGAGGACAAACAAGAATGTGAAGAATGTGACTTTAAGTATATAAATAAATTTAAATCTGAAACATTATACATTCACTACTGTTTAGACAATGTCAACCATGTGAAACATTAAAATAGCTTAAATAGAGATGAAAATTGTCTTTGAGATTGAAATTGAGATTTCACAGCTGTGACTGACTGACAAGTAGCTCTCACAATTAGTAATATTAAATTGTTTTTCAGTCCTTGTGTCAAACAAACAAACAGACACACACACACACACACACACACTCACACACTTTCTTGTGACAGATGTGCAGTGATATTGTAGCATTTACTGGACATGATCCATTAACTTTTAATTTCCAATGCATCATTCATGGTGAGCATGCATGAAATATTGATTTAGAAACATCTGATGCCCTTTAAAAACCTTCAGGCATTTAGAAAATTGTGTCAAGGACAAATATTTCAAAATTTTAAGAGAAATGATTATTCCCTGCTGTTTAGTTAGTTTTATCTTTTTTCCTGCAGTAGGCATCCAGAGAGAGAAGACTACATGTATGGTATTTGGCATGGTATAAACTATGTAGTAGATTAACTAAAAAAAATCCAATAGCACAGATCAATAATGAAAAGCAGTAATAGTAAGAGCTCCTATCTAAACCAGTAGGCTAACATAGCCAGACCAGTCTCCACAGGCCTGGGCTCAACTATTAATTCAAATTTACCGAATTTCAGCTGTTTTTCAGTTCCTGAATCATTTACATTTGAACAGTTTTCACCACAGTGTCTTAAGATTTAGAATTAGCATTGTTGTTCCTTTTCATGAGTACTGGTATATGAAATAAAAAACCTGTCAGACAGCAGGCGCAAAAGAAAAACACAGAACACAGAGAGAACTCCATACCCCTCACCCACTAATTACTGCTTGTGAACCATCAGACCGTATTGCAAAGTAAAGATCTGTGATATGCTATATTCACAAAATACAAAGTTTAAACTCTGGCATCTTTCTCATCCATGCACAATGCTTATTTGAAAACTATTTGACCATTCAATACTTTTAAAGCATACTAGCATCTTAAAATATGCAGATCTGTTCATATACCTACCCACTGGAATGTACATATAAAAGACTTACATAGTATATGTATACTCTCTTAAATTTCCTATATGTCATCAAAAATAATCTTACAACAGTTAGTATAATGGCCACTCACTGATGAAGACTTAGTGGAGTGATCCACCTCGACTCACATGTGAGAACTGTCAACCATGTAATGGAATCATTTTGGATGTGAAAAATGAGCTCTACTGTATTATTTAATGAGGCTATGATGTGTTTCCAGCTCTGCACACACAGTAAGCTGCTGTCAGTCTGACTCCACACCTGCCACATTTCTATTGTACACAACAAAACAAAAAGATACTGCAGTGGCACCATCATCTCAGGGTATTTACTGTTCATCCTAATGAGCCTCACATAGAGAAACCTAAACCTTCATAAAATCTTTAGGACGTCTGGTCTTCTTGTGTATGTGTGTATGTGTGTGTCTGGTCTCCAATAACAAGAGGAGTGAGAGTGTCTCTAGGCACTTTAGTTGAAGTCCTTTGGCCATTAAGGAAAAATAAAGTAGGCTACAATGTTCAAACCTAGCTTAATTCTTCTGCACACTTTATGCTGTTTCACTGCTAAGATCCAATTCACGAACCCTTAACTGTATATGAGCACATCTGGATAATAATAAAATATAAATGTCCCAGCTTCTGGAAAACAACACGGCTTCTCTGCTAATAGGAAACAGTGGATCACCTTTGGTTTCCAGAATCTACCTCACCGGTCCAAGAGCACCTGTTGAGAGTGGGTCACATGCAGTAGTCGCCATAGTGACGGCACCGTCAGACACCTGAGTTGGGTGCTGGCGGGGAGCCTAGGCAGGGGAGAGCCAACCTGCTGAGGGGGTAGACTGGGTGAGCGTCACCGAGGACACAGAGGACACAGAGGACAGAGGATTTTTTACTTTTCACCATGCCGAGAAGACGTGATGCTGCCTCAGCTGATGAAGGTGAGTTGAAGATTAGAGGACTAGAATATTATAGGATTCATTTTTTTTGTGTGTTCTAGTTGTGCAGGTTGTTATGATGTGTGATGCCAACCAGTTCATTTCAGAGGAGTTAAATTTATTCCTGTATGAAAAGCAGTTAGTACACAGAGAGCAGATACTTAGGACATATATTTGTGTGCCCAGTACCTCAGTCCAAGTGTGGCCCACTGTCAGAAGTTATTACCACATCTGGAACAATTCTTGGCCACACACAGAAAATCCTTCTGGCTGTCAGCCAACACTAAAGGATAACAACTATGATAAGCCCAGATGTGGAAGTATAAAGGCCAGACATTTGACCCAAATCTAGATTTTGCTATCTTATGACATGTTCTTTGCAAATGAGCATAAATTAATGTGTTATATTTTGTCATTAAGCTTTACATACATTTACTATTTAAAAACAGCAGTATGTTCTTTAATGCCTGAGGTGAGGACTCAAGTCATGTGACTCATGGCCCTTTTCCACAATCAGAACGTGTTAATGTGAGGCACTGTGTGCTGCCAGTCTGCATTGTTTCCGCTGATCTACATACACCCTTGGGCTGAATAACTAAAATTGGGTGTTGCTTAGGAAATGATATCAAATGCAAAAATCAGGTCCTTTGATGGCATAAGAGTAACTTTTTTTTTTACCAGGAAAGCAAATACATTTGCAAGGTTAGGACAGTTTAGCCATGCTAACAACTCTACAAGGCTGGATATCCATGTTCACTTGTATAATTTAGGTAGGCTGTTCAGAGGGCCGGCAAACACTAAGACCATCAGAAATGAGAAAAAAATGTAAGATATATTGATACCACATCTTCTTTTGTCTGCCCAACATCCCCTGACTTAACTCAAATATCAAATAATAGTTTTTGGACTCAATGACATCATGCTGTTGAGCTGGTTAGTTCTTTCATTGTGTATTTTTGTGTGTGTGCGATCTTCTTCAGTTGGGATTGACATAGATGCGGATATGAGTGACGGTGAGGGTGAGTAGATAAAAATCAGCATTACAAAAGGTAACATCAGTCTCTTTTAATAACTGAAGTACCAAATGCAGCATTTTTTGTGTTTCATTTTGTCTTAATGCAGACAATGGCCCCCAGAGGAGAACAAACAGGAGGCAGGCAGCTGGAAGAGGAGGTGCAAAGGGAAGAGGCCGGGGGAAAAAAACCAGCGAGGATGAAGATGAGGATGATGAGGAGGAGGATGAAGCTCCCAGGAGAAGCAGGGGAGCAAACAAGAAGAAGCCCACAAAGAAACGTGGCGGAGGTGATGATGACGATGAGAGCGAGGATGAGGCTCCAAAGAGGAAGCGTGGGGGGGCAGCCAATAGGAAGAAAGGTGGAAAAACTCAGGGCAGTGATGAGGAGGACAGTGATGCAGAGAAAGGGAAGAGGGGGAAGAAAGGAGGAGGAAAGAAAGGAGGGAAGGAGGAGGAGGAAAGTAAGGGTAAGAAGGGAGATGCCAAGGGGAAGGACAAGGGGAAAGACAAGGACAATGACAAGGACAAGAAGAAGAAGAAAAAGGGTGACAGGTAAGTCAGAGAACATGAAACCACCCATGAGTGAGATACCAAGCTAATTTTAACATTGTTCTTTAAACCAAAATCCAAGTGACCAATTCAATATAAGAAAGAAAAATGTATTGGATGGATTCTCTATGTTTAAAGCTTCATCTCTGTCAAATATGACATTTACTCGGCCACTGGACAACATGAATGTACTCAGCAAATGTCATGGCAGTTGCATTTTATACCACAAGGTATCTTGTTTTCATGTTTACATTTTGCTCTGAGGGTGGTGCTTCTGGGAAGCTAATGGACCATTCAAATTAGAAAGGCTTTATCATCCACCAAGCATGAAAGTACCTAATGGATTGAATGCTTATTAGATTTTTACCCAAATCATTATTAGTCAATATGAGCATGAATATCCTGAGCAAAGTTTACGGGAATCTGGCCGGTAGTTTCCTGTTAATCTTCGACAATCTTGATCCTTCTACCTCTGTCCCGTCTGTCTTTTCTTTTCCAGTTCCTCTGATTCCAACTCAAATTCTGATGAGGAAGAGTCCATGTCAGAGGGAGAGATGGCCCGGCTGATGGAGGAGGTGGAGGAGAAAAAGAAACTGATAGCTAACATCAGGAACAAGCCTTGGAGGATGAAGCGCAGGCTCACACACCTCAAGTAATGTCCAACACCTGCATGTCTGATCTCAGTGCAGGGCTGAAATACAGTGGCACAGCTGATTTGAAAACATGCTTCCTGCCTAATGTTGACAGATTCACAAGAGAAAATAAATTTTACTTGTTTTATTGTAAATATCATGTGTTTATGTGATAAAAGTTTAAACAGTTTCAATGATCACATCTGCTTTAAATTTTTCTTTAGATTTTTCACATGCTTTCCATCTTAAACAATAAATTTGAACATGCACACAAAACTTGCAGCTGCTTAATATTGAAGTTTCAAATTGTTAAACATCTAAAAACTTCACATATTGTTCTTCCACACAATCTAAATCCATGTGGAAAAACATAGATCCAGATCATTTGAACTGGCATTTATCTCACTTGTTTTTTCCCAGAGAGGCTCAGCAGTTTGTGGATAAGTTTGAAGGAGCTTTGGGCAAAGGAAAAGGCAGGAAGTGGTACGCCTACAAAGTGATGATGACAAAGGTTAGGTACAGATTCAAGCTCTCTATCTTTCTCTAATTTTTTCTTCTCTGTGTGTGTGTGTGTATTTTCCTTCTATAACTTTCAGTCTTTCACTTTTTTCATCCTCAGAAATGGATCAAGTTCCAGAGGGATTTTGAGAACTTCAGAACAGCTTGTATCCCCTGGGAGAGGAAGATCAAAGAGGTGGAAAGTAAGTCTTTTATTTATTTATTTTAACAGCTCAGCTGCAGAGTTTACTGGCTGAACAGCGACTCCTATTGGACAGATGCTGAGCTTAAACATTTTCTCAATGTCCACAGGTCACTTTGGGTCATCTGTGGCGTCTTATTTTATCTTTCTGCGCTGGATGTATGGCATGAACCTGGTCCTTTTTGGATTCACTTTTGGACTGGTGGTCATTCCTGAGGTGAAATGATGTGGTGCCGAGTCTGATTTTAAAAGATGTAGTAAAGTCTATTCATACAGTCTTTTTGAAAAACATATAATCCAATTAAAAATACATTAAAGGTTTTTTTTATAATTATTTTATTAATTTGAAAAGTGAATCTGGATCAAATGAAATAAACAAAATCTAGTCAACAGATGAATCAACAAAAAACCGGATAAGAGTTTTAAGAAGAATTTTAAGAGACTGAGACCAGGTCATTCCAAAACATGTCATTTGATTGAATTTTACCCATTTTTCCAGGTTCTCATGGGCCTTCCCTATGGGTCCATACCCAGGAAGACTGTACCCAGAGCAGAGCAGGACACAGCTCAGGACTACTCTGTCCTCATGGACTTCAATGTGAGTCTGACAAATATGATAAAGATTTTTGTTGCCTCATGTATGTGAATATGCCCACACTTTGTATTCAGTGCATATATTTTTAAACCATAAGAGACATAGAGACATAAAAAAAATAATTGCTCATTTTAATTTGTATCATCAGACTTAAAGCCTGCAAAAAAAATGATGGATTAGTATTCAAGCATGTACATGTGCAACCTAGGAGAGCATTTAAAGATAATCATAATTAAATTAGTTTTCACCTTTTTACTTTACAGAAAAAGTTATCAGTTTTTTATGAGACTTTGGGTACACTCTGAAACAATATGAACCATACAGAAAACTTAGCCCTTTTTTCACATCTGACTTATTCTGTTTTCCTCTTCATTATCTGGAATCTGCCAGTCAAAACAGCCAATAGGATCCTTTCATTTCTTCACAGTCAAATTTATGTCTCTAGCTTTCAGATAAGTGAGATGTAACATAATGTAACATATGCAATAAAAACGTCTGCTTTCTATGACCTTTGTTCAAGTAACTATTTAACTCTAAGATCTAAGCTTGCCTTTCAACTGTTCCTTGGTTAAAATGGCCACAGAACTAACACAAGCTAAAGGAAGTTGAGTGAAGAAAGGACAGAAAGTAAATAAGTGTAGCACCTCCCCTCTTCTTAGGGCTACTGCAAATATTCAGTCCTGTTCTACGGATACTACAACAACCAGAGGACCATCGGCTTGCTGAAGTTCAGGCTTCCTCTGTCCTACCTCATGGTTGGGATTGGTACCTTTGGCTATAGCCTGATGGTCGTCATCCGCACGTGAGTCTGCAGCAGAAAACAGCTCGGAGGACTCAGTGTTCACTCTTTTACTGTCAGACAAGTACAAATGTAGTCAAAGTTAAAAAATGTGACAAAACAAAGCAAGATACAGAGATGACAGAACTGTCAGACATCATGACAAAGCTATTTTGTATATGTGCATTTGATGATCAGTAATGTAGGTTTTTATGTCTACCTGCCTGTAAAAACAGCTGTTTTGTTTTGTCAGAATGGCCAAGAATGCAGATGTCGGTGGAGGAGATGGAGATGAAGGAGAGTTCACATTTGCCTGGAAGATGTTCACCAGCTGGGATTACCTCATAGGCAACGCAGAGACAGCTGACAACAAGTACGCCTCCATCACCACCAGCTTCAAGGTAACCACGGCAACAGCTTTATAAATAACACGTACACAATGTTTTTTTTCAGCACAACTGTAGTTCAGTTCCAGCTGTGCAAATAAAATAACGCATTCTGATCCTGTTATGACAAAAAAAAAAAAAAAAAATAGGAGTCCATTGTGGACGAGCAGGAGAACCAGAAGGATGAGAACATTCACCTGCGGAGGTTCCTCAGAGTCCTGGCTAATGTGCTGATCACCTGCAGCCTCGGGGGCAGCGGGTACCTCATCTACTTTGTGGTAAAGAGGTCACAGGAGTTCGCCACCAGGGATGACCTCAGCTGGTACGAGAAGAACGAGGTAAAGATGGTCAGATGGTTCTGAATGAATTTAAATATGAATGATGAAAAAACCCCACAAAATATCACTAATGCTAAACTACTGCTGGTGTTGCTCCTCTTTAACTAATACAAGACACAGGTTTATAAGAAGCAAACAAAGGTTACAGAATTAAAATCAGGCAAAGGTACTAATTTTCTCAACAACAAAGGCCAGCTTTGTTAAAGTAACTGCTCTTACTCGTTATGCTTCATTTACTGCTACTACTACTCCTGCCCACTCTCAACAGAAGGTTATAGTAGTAGCTTTTTCTGGAAGTCAACAACAAATCATCAAATCATACTGTTAACATACTGTTACTGTTAACTGCAAACATACATGTAAAACTTCCTACAGGTAAAAATGATAAAGATTTATTTTCAGAATGCTCTGAAGTTCATGGCCAAAGACAAGAAGAGTCGATTTTAGAAAACTAGGTACATTTAAATTTCAACTGAGTCACCTCTGACATTACCAAACTCAGACCAGCAGCCATGGAGCATAAGACTCCCATCTTTATATTCTCCATTGGGAAATAGAGGTTAGTCTTAAGGTTCCAAATCAGGTAAATAGGACCATTACTGGTCAAGTTTAAATTCACATTCCTGGATAACTGTACAAGAGCTGATGTTGTCCATTTTCTTAAGCAAATATGACTTGCAATTCACAATTACCCAAAACAGAAATACCACAAGTTATTGACTTTGAACTTTCTGCATAATCATGTAAAGAGTTGAACTACACATGCATGTAAGGAAAGCTGTATAACTCATCTACCTCAGTCATAGGCCATGAGCTTAACAATCAGCCACTGTGCCAACTTTTAAAGAACATTAAGAAGTTCTATATTTGTGAAAATAAAATTGAAATTCTTAAGGATTTTTAAAAAAGTCAGTGGGTCAGGCATCCCAACAAGTGAATCAACTGGACAAAGGCAGCAATGTAACACACATGTGATGCAACAAAAAGAAAACAAGAAAGACTTTCAATCACAATTCATTACATCATGCCACGAGAAAAAAAATACATAGTAACACTTTTTGAGAGGCAAAAATAAAATAAAAATAAAACAATGTTGTTTCTTGAATTGTAAAAGTTATTTTAATTGAAAATGAAGTAGTGATTTTGACTGTTTTGGACAGTTGGAGATCATCATGTCTCTGCTGGGGCTGGTGTGTCCTCCTCTGTTTGAGACCATCGCTGAGCTGGAGGACTATCATCCTCGAATCGCCCTCAAGTGGCAGCTCGGACGCATCTTTGCCCTCTTTCTGGGAAACCTCTACACCTTTCTGTTTGCCCTGTTTGATGAGGTCAACACCAAGGTATGACAGCAGTGTGTGTGTGTGTGTGTATGTGTGTGTGTATGTGTGTGTGTTTTGGGGGGGGGGGGGGGGTGTAATATTAATTATGGTTAGTTGAAAAC
>JAQMCX010000026.1:876422-934933 GCA_029814765.1 Acanthurus leucopareius
CAAAGTAAATTTGTGTCTGCCTCTGTCTACATTTATCCCCTACATTTGCTCTTGATTATGATAACTTTGAAAAAAATCCCTCAAACGGTGCTGGAATGATGTTGGACTATTTAACTCCTTCAAACAAACACCTTGGCCTTAATTTTGTCCAGCTAGCACCTTCAGAATGTTAATCCTTCCCAGTCCCACCAAAACCAAGATGTCAAGCTTGAACTCAGGATATTTCTTACATATAACCAAAACATCTTAAACTATTCTACTTTTGAGGGGAAAACATATATATATATATAATAGCATGGAGCCTCTCAATCACACTTCCCTTTTTCAAAAACCATAAATATTTAGTATAAATTTTAGAAAGTTTTTGAGTCAAAGCTCAGGTCTGAATTGTTTTGCTTGGTGGCTCCTATAGTTGGAGGAGGAGGAGTCCATTAAGAACGCCTCCATCTGGGCCATGAAGGAGTACTACGCCAACTACTCTCGTCTGGCTAATGACACTGAGGCCACCCCACCCCCCATGGACCCTGCTGATGTCATCAGAGGTCCCTGCTGGGAAACTGCTGTTGGCATAGTAATGAAAAATTTTTTTTTGACCTTTTTTATAGCACAGAACCATCACATTTTAGCCATACATACTGCTAAATGATTTTCAATACGATAACAGTCACATCACATCTTTTGAGTGAGTATAATTCCTGTTATACTATGAGGGTGAATTGAAAAATTTGTGTGATTTCCTGAAGCCACTTGATATATTTTGCAAAATTGTTCTTATCACTCTATGTTCACCTTTTTCAAGCCAAATAATTATCTGATTTTCAAATAACTAAAAGTTCAGACAGCAGAGACATCACCTCTGCTTAGCAATTCCACAGCTTCCTGGACAAGATTAAAATCTTATCACTTAAATTTTAAGATTAGTTGACTTCTTGAGGCTGTCGTTCAGATCTAAAACCTACAGTCACTAAAGACAGATTAAAAAAACACTTTTTGCCAAAATGTTTGTAAACTGTTTAAAATGACAGCACGAGAGGTGTCATTTTGTTGGACTAACTGGGGCACAACCCCTTTATATCTATGTTTCACTTCCTGAATTTGTGTTTTCCAGGAGTTTGTGAAGTTGACAGTGTCAGACATCCAGGTGACCTACCTGACCATCCTGATTGGTGACTTTGCTAGAGCCGTCATCGTTCGCTTCCTCAACTACTGCTGGTGCTGGGACCTGGAGGCTGGATTTGTAAGTCTAACAGCTGGTGCATGTTGAGTTTCAAATACGATGAAAAAGATTTATTTGCTTAAAAGATTTACTTATTTAAAAAATGTAATTAGGGTGTGTCTGGTGAATAGTCATTAGCTCAGTAAGTAGTGGATTTTATTTAAACTCTAACTTTAAGAAGCTCCTCCATTTCTGTGTGCTCTGATGTTTATATGCACTGTGAAACAACAGTGTTACACTCAGCATCAGACTATTTTGACAGCAGACATTTTGAACTAACATAGAGAAAAGTACAGATATGGCTAATAACATTTATGATGACTTAGTCCTATGTCAGTGTCCTGTGAGCCATGACTGTGACAGTGAGCCAGCACACACAGCTGCAGGACCCTAAACTGAGAGAACTAAATAAATATTTAGACACCATTCATTTTATCATATGTGCCTTTGATTTTCTGTGACAAGTTGTGACGTCTTCAGTAAAGATGACATATTAAGCCAGTTTTCATCATGCTGGAATTATTTATTTACGTCAGTGTTTCATTTTCACTTGTTAGGGTGTTCATATTCAGACCAGATGCACATTTTATATGAGGAACGAATCAATGCTAATGTGTACATCTTAATTACAGCTAACAGCTCAGGGTTGAGCAAAGGAATTGGATTCCACCACCACATAGAGAACTTATTAGTACAGACAGTGAGAGTTTGCATTAGCGTAACCACTAATGCTGTTCAGCTACTGCCAGTTAGAAGCTAACAAGCTAACAAATATGCTTTGATAAGTGTAACTGAATCTCTCCAGTGTTTCCTCCATTGCTAATGTTAGCCGTTTTGATGCACACAGCTCTTCCATAGGTCAACCTCACATAAGCAGTGGTTGTGAGCAGGAAATGAGGCCTGAGATTGATAAATCAAAAGTTTCTCAGTTTGAGAAAGAAAGAGTAAATGTGCTTCCAACTGCTTATCAAAGTTTTTTTTTTCTTTTTACTTTTTTATTTTGCAATACAATGTTGAACAAAACAATACTTGTATCAGAGCATTTTTCACATTATTTAAGACATCTCTAGAAATGAACTTTAATCTGCAAATCAAACATCATCACTTTTAAAGCTTTCAGTAAATAGTAAGTGATCAATCATGTCTCTTCACTTTTAGCCATCATATGGAGAGTTTGACATCAGTGGTAATGTGCTTGGATTGGTCTTCAATCAAGGGATGATCTGGTATGAACTGTATTTTCATACACGCAACACATGTACATGTGTTCCTGTGAGGGTTTTTACACACACTGGTGTGTGTTGCTGCATGCATATCAAGTATCACTGTGTTGATGGATGAAATAAATATCAGTGATACTGGTAATGTTTGGGTTTCATGTTGCAGTGGAGACACCTTTTGTGCATAATGACCAGCATTTTAAATGTCCATCACCAGTGATATAATATATGTAGTAGTAGGTTACGTTGTATGGTGTAACATTACATAAGGAGCTATTTCATGTCCACCACCTATTTTGTTTCACTGCACAGTTTTTATTATCAGTTTTCATTATATTTTCATTTCCATTGCACTTTTCTACAAGTAACATTACACTGCATAATGTTTTCTTGTTCTAGCATTTTGTTTCACATTGCAAATTTCAATAATGTAACATTTTGATAAGAATGGAATGTTAAGTGTAGTTGGCATTTGTTACTTGTTAATGTTGGAGAGATTTATTTGTTATTTTTGTTATTTTAAAATTTATTTTCATTACTTTAAATCATGTCTTGCTTTATTATCTCAGGGTTTCTGGCCAGGAATCTGTTTTTTGGAGCTCAAAATTGAAAATAAGACTTGCCAAGATGTGATTTAAATGAACCATGGCATTTTTATTTTCATCCATAATTTAATTTTAAGAGCTTCATGAGAACCCCAGATGGATTACATCAAGTAGTAGCAAGCAAATATCTGGTGATGTTTTGCATGATGTCATGTCGTTGTGTATCTCAGGATGGGTGCGTTTTATGCTCCTGGGCTGGTCGGCATCAACGTACTCCGCCTCCTCAGCTCCATGTACTATCAGTGTTGGGCTGTTATGGCCACCAACGTGCCCCATGAGAGAGTCTTCAAAGCCTCTAAGTCCAACAACTTCTACATGGGTCTCCTGCTCCTCATCCTCTTCCTCAGTCTGTTACCTGTCGTCTACACCATCATGACCCTGCCACCCTCTTTTGACTGCGGACCCTTCAGGTAGCAAAACATCTAAAAGAACTCAAACATCACAAAATATAGAGTAATGGGAACCTCATCAGGGATGAAAATGTGCGTATATGTGCGTGTATGCACTCACTCACATACACTCCTTCACCATGTGAATGTTCACAGTGGGAAGGTGAAGATGTTTGATGTGATCATGGAGACGATCGACCTGGACCTGCCAGCCTTCATGGGGACGCTGTTCAGTTACGCAGCCAACCCAGGCCTCATCATACCAGCTGTCCTGCTCATGGTGTGAGTGTAGAGAAGACACAGTGAATATCAGACACGCACACACACACAAAAGGCTAAATTAGCTCTTTAGATCAGATGTAAATGATTTTTTTTTTTCAGATTTTAACCCCTTTAACAACCAATTTTGAGCTTCCCATCAGTTTGTCATCTTTACCAATGTCCTTTTTAAAATTGAATTATTCACACGTACACTTCTCTGGACAGTGGAAACGCCCAGCTGCACATATGCAAGCAGTAATTACACGGATAAATAGTTGTTAAAAGTGTTGCCAGATTGAGTGTTTTTCTGCCCAAATTGGTTTGCACTGTGCCAGGTTGAATGGACTTGAGCCAGAGAGCAGGATTTGAGCTTGTTAACCATAAGGTGGAGTGCTTTAAATAAATTAAATATTAAAGAATACTTAAAATTGTTCTCTGGTTATGCAAACACAATAATTTTTACTCAAAATGCTGAGTAGAGTCTTCAGCATTACTACTGTAAACATCAAACCCATGATACAGTGTGAGTCTTAAAGACTGCAAAAGCTGTCGTGTTGCCTTCTTAGCCTCCAAAAAAACTCCAACAAATCCTGTCATTTCTTTTTTTCAGACTGGCCATCTACTATCTGAACTCAGTGTCTAAGGCCTACCAAAACTCCAACATGGAGCTAAAGAAGAAGATGCAAATGGTACGTACACAATGGAGACAGTGTTTACATTCAGTTCACACACAGCAGAGAGGGGTCTTCAAATGATCAAACTTCCCTTTGTATTATATTGTCTTATGTACCACAGATAGCAGGAAAGCTGAAAGTTTTGTGAGATAAGAAACAAAATTTTGCTAGCCTTATCCTGTTAGCAACTTCTTGACACACCTTTAACATAGATAACAACACATTTAACATACCGGTTACTCCGTATTTACTCTTTCTTACAGAATATCTCTGAACCTCTTGTTTTTTCATCATCTCCCTCTTTTCTCTCCCTCACCCCTCTGTCCATACCTCTCATTCTGTCCAGGCTCGAGATGAAGAGAAGAACCGGAGGAACAATACAGACAGCACCAACCAGGTCATGAAAGACCTGGAGGACCTGCTGCCCAACCGATCCCTCATCCCCCCTGCTCCCCCAGAGCCTGGTCAGTAAACTCCTCTGCAGCTGATCTTCTTATAGAGATACTGCATACTGAATGAACTGAAATGCTACTGTCTCCATTGTGAATACTGTATATATTCAGCTTTAAATATTACCAGGAGGTGTAAGAAGTTTGGTATTTGAAGTTTTTGCCCTGTATCATAACGTAATGAAACATTTTTTCCTGTATATGAACACTGGATAGGTTTACATTAGATATTAACAGCTCTAACATTACGCAGTCATTGAGGTACTAAGGTTGTGAATTCAACACTAACATGTATATGAAAATGTAGAGATTTCACTCATTCTTCACTACCTCTGTCAAAACAGAAAAGGCACCGGAGTCAGAGGCAAAGCCAACTAAAACAAAGGCTGGTTCAGCTGCTAAAGGTGTTAACCTGCAGAAAGACGTGGCTCTGGCATCACCCAACCCCAACGCTCGAGGGCCAGTGAGCCGGCCTCCCGGGCCGAGGGGACCTGGAGCAGGGCCTGGTCCAGGTGCTGGACCAGGTCGAGGCCGTGGTAGAGGACCCCCTCCAAGATAACAGTATGAAGCATTTACCATCCCTGCAGGCTGTGTCCATCCCTTAATCTGTTCATTTCAGACAAGGCTCTAAGAGAGTTTACGATAGGTGATGTTTGGAAAATTACAGCCGCATAGACTGTGACAGGTACTGCATTTTTATTCATCTTGTACCTTATGTTTGTTATGATGATTTTCAATAAGTGAGACTTTAATGCCTCTGAGACTCTTGTTTTCTCTAACAAACACTGACTTAGTATTTCATGGTATGATTCTGACTTTTCAATAAAGTTTAAATCATTTTAATCATGTCTTTGTAGAGGCCCATGTATTTTTACTATTACTATATTTTTACTGTTTTTTCTGCTTTAAGTTTAAGTTTTCATTGAAGAGAGTAATCAATGGAAAATTAAAAATAACACAATACAAGTACTAAAATTCAAGAAAAGCCTTCAGTGTCATTCTTTACTCTGCTTTTAATGAGGAAATTATTTCCAGTCCCGATAAAATTGCCGCTATTGCAGCATTCACACTAACCTCTTTGGTGGCTGCTATTGTTTACAAGCTTGTAGCTGCTTCTGGCTTTTGTCAAAACTCAAATAGCCCATAGCGATCGCCTCTTTCCCCTCAAAGGACACTGATTGGTCTGGCACACACAAGCGAAAGGGATTAGAGCTTTTCAAGGTGGACCTGCAAGATTTAAGACTTCAAATCTCAGCAGCAACCTGTCTTGCGAGGTTACTCCTCCACATGTGTAAACAGATATTTGCAAAATGTGCAAAATCAGGCTTTCTTAAGTGGCATCAGCTCAAGAAAAACATGTGAAACACCATTTTCAGTCAAAAAAAAAAGTATTGTCTTAAGTCTGAATTTTATAGTGTTAACTTAACTTGTCCCTGTCATAATAAACTACACTCATCTTCCTTGGGTGTCAGTGTTTCCTGCCTGTCACTGTGTGGACCAAGTCTTTGATTTAATAATGAAGTGCTCACCAATTCGTAATACAAGTCTGTACAGAAGAGTCGCTCAACCTGTCAGAAGTGCCCCAACCTCTGACTGTCAACGCCCAGGAATGTTGTCTTTGAGAGGTGGCAGACGATTGGCTGATCCTCCGCAGGTGAAAATGGACCTGCATGAAAACCATCCACTCAGAAATGGGTGGATCCACTGCAAGAGTAAGTTAAATGCTGTGACTAACACCTGAGGTGTCCAGTCTGGGGTGTGAGGACTGTCTCCAGCAGCACAGGTAAGGTTTTTGAAAATGATTAACTATAACGAAGAGGAACTCTTTTTAAATCATCTGATATATTTAATTTCCTTTTCCTCTTTCCCTCCACAGCAATTTTGTTTCTGTTTTCAACTTACCAGCCAAGCAAATATGGCCTTCTTTAAGGAATTATTTAAAAAGGTCATCAAAGACAAAGATGATGAAGATGACACTGTCACAGTGAGTATCAGATCACCTAGAAACAACTGGTCATGAGGACATTGCACCCACTGGTCAAATGTATTTTTATTTAATAGACAATGTTACTTCAGTTTTACAACTAAGTAAAAAAAAATGAATGATCATTGTTAAAAACCAAAAATAGATGGTTAGGCAAGAACCTTTACTTATGTGCTTTAAACAATATGGACTTTATATTATTTTAATGTTTTAGTTTAGTTAGTTTTATTTTTTTGCCCTTTTACATGCAATGATACCAGTAACCTGTGCGGTTATGGAACGTTCAATCATTTTCAGTCACTGCAAAACAATACAACAAAAGCAAACTTAACTTTCTCTGACTGAAATAAAAATACTAGCTAAAAACATTAGTTTATTGCACCAACCCTCATACCTAACAACTTATTGCCATAATTCTCCCCAAAAATAACAGTAAAACAATAGAAACAGTAAAATGACTCACTGACTGCTGTGTCGACCCTGGTGCCTCTGCTTGTTGTCACCTAAACACCCTCTCCTCCATCTTTTTGGCTGTTGTTGTAGGTAAAGGGGAAGGAAAAACCTAAGTATTATGGAACAGTCTCCCCATACCCAAACTTCAGCGCCAGCAGTGATGCTTCAGTCCTTCAGAACGCCATTGAAAGTAAAGGTGAGTGTGGGTATGATCTCTGAAATAGGACCTCATTGTTATTTGAGTAGTTCTTCAGTGTTTTTGGCAAAAACCTCATGTAAAGCCATTTTAAATTAGACATAAGTCATGTTGCTCCTCTGTTTTAATAACTGATGTACATAGGGGTTTCTCTGAGGACACAAATCTTCTTTTGAGACTCGGTTTTTCTGACCAAGAGGCTTTGTTTTAGTGATTTAATGAAAGTAAAGCAAAGCAACTCATCCCTCACAGGAGTGGATGAGGATGTGATCATCTCAGTCCTGGTGAAAAGAAGCAATGATCAGAGACAGAAGATCAAAGTAGTTTATGAAGCGTCCACCGGGGAGGTGAGTAATGTATCTCACATGGAGACACAGTCAGGTATGATCAAATAATAATAAATCAGCTACAAGATGAACACAAGATAAGAAGGCAATGTCTGGAAAAATATATGAAACATGAAATGTATAGCAAACCTCCTTCTGACCTCAGTATCTACATTATTTTGGAAACTTACAGATTTGCAATGTGCGTGAGGTCAAATGATGTGAAAGAGAACAATTCATTCAATCCAGATCTGGTGCAATACAAGCTTAAGAATTAAAGCTGCTATTGCAGTTCTTTTTCCTGCTTATCAACCCTCTGGGTTTACATTTCATGAGTGATTAAAATAATTTATTTGAGAGTTCTTTAAACATTTAACTGGTTTTACATAGTAAACAAGTGTATCGAATTGTGGCATACTGCATTTGATGATCAAGTCAGCTGACTAAATGGCCTAAAGCAACTGACTCAAGAGACTCTTGGGATATGAGGGGAAATTTAATTTGCCATTATCCTGTTATTATTACTTGTGGCCACAATAAAACATACATACTTTTTTTTTGGCTTTATTATTTTCCACCGACTTGGTGTTAGTATCAAAACAGACACTCACACTGTGCAGCAGTCTTAATCTGTATTGTGTTGCTATGATTATAATGAACAGTAGTACACTCATGCCTTTGTGTTGCTCTCCCTGTATGTTTCAGAAACTGGATAAAGCTCTGGAGTCGGCTCTCAGGTCAGATTTAGAGGACGTTTCTCTGGCTCTGCTCATGGCACCAGCGCACTTTGATGCTTTCCTGCTTAGGAAGGCCACAAAGGTAGATATCTATTAATATTTCCAAATACCACTCTCTATTTTTCTGCTCATTTCACTGGTTTGGCCTGCCAGCACAGAAGCCCTCTTTAGCTTTGAATATCTGTCTTACTATTTACCTGTCCCTTAAGTGTTTTTATATTCCAAAATTTGTGCTACTGAGTCTTTTTTTCCACATCGTTTCACTGGAAAATGAGACCAATCTGTCCACACTGAAATTGTAACATATGTAGTCTGTTGGTGGACGAAGTGTCCATCCTTGGTGTCCATATTTTCTTAAATTAAAGTTTCCTTCCTCTCAAAAATGTGTGAACCTCAGACACGCATGGCTTAATCTCTCCACGTTTCCTCTGTAAGCCATCCTGTTGTGCTCTGCTTTTTGGTTAACCCAGCTCAAGCAGCTGTGGTGAGCAGAGCATGAGGCCTGTGATTAGTAGATCCAGAATGCTTGACAAGAGAGGAACTTTTATTTAAAAAAACTATGTTGAACAAAATATATCTCATAGCAGACTATTTTACATACTTTAAAGCATTTCTGGGAATGAACTTAAAACTATTAATATAAAGAAAGTGGGTCTAGCTTGTTGGCAGTTTTATTTTGAAAGTCTTGATCACCCTGTGGACATTTATTTTGTCAGTATCAGCTGGTGGTTGTGCATTAACCTTATCTTTTAGCCTACAACTGTAGACTACCGATATCAACTAACCCATATCATACAAATTTTGAAAAAAATGTAATTTTCAAAGAGCTGTGCTGAGTCCAGAAAAATGAAGACACTGTCCCAAACTATCCAAAAACAAAAACAAACAAAACTGCGTTCTTTTTCCTGACTTGTACAACTTTACACCCTGAATGTGCTGCAGGTGTAGCCAATAAAAAGATGCCTCCTGGAACACATCTGCTTCACGATTGGTTTAGCATGCATTATGTGTTTATAAAACTGAAGTGCAACAGTACAAATTCACTTCCCTGGTTGGAATTTTTCCTCTAATCTGTGGATGAAACCAGCATGTCATTATGTTTGAAGTGTCCTATCAAACAAATTTTCCCTCTAAATAACTTTTCCGATTTTTTTTTTACACTTAAGGTTTGCTTTATTCCAACAGGGTCTGGGCACACATGAAGATGTCCTGGTGGAGATTCTGGCAACAAGGTCCAACCAAGAGATTCACGAGATCAAAAGGGTCTTCAAAGAAGGTTTGGTCTCATTCCGTGTTGCCACTCTGCTACTTGTTTGTCTGCATGCTAAGCTCTGAGTTCCTGAAAGGTTTTCAGCTTTTCTGTAGCATCTGAAGTATTTGCATTCTTAAATATCTCCAGCAAGTGCAGCAGTACAACAACACTGAATTCCCAGACAGTACAGCACTATAATTTCGGGGATTGTAAGCTTCAAAACAACAGCTGTAACTGCTGGAGTCATAGTTTGTTCCATGAAATTGCTGCAAAGCCTGTTATCTTTTTTCTGAAATGCCCTTCATCCCTCAGAGTATGGAAAAGAGCTTGAGGATGTAATAAAGGATGACACCAGTGGCGACTTCACCACAGCCCTTCTGGCCATGTTGAAAGCTAACAGAGATGAGAGCACTGAAGTCGACGAGGCTCTGGCGCGAAAGGACGCAGAGGTAAAATTGGGGAAATTTTAAAAGATGTAATATTTAGTCACTGCTAACAAATCCCATGAAAAAGCAATGATGATGCATGGGACTGAATCAAAATAAACTACCATGTTTGTTCATTGTATTGCAGGAACATGCCGCTCAGTGCAGCACTGTGGCTTATAGATGTGTTACTGATAGTTTAGGACAGGGGTGACCACACTTTTTCAGCTTGTGAGCTTCTTCTAAAATGACCAAGTCAAAATGATCTACTTACTATAAATATGCATGAGTTGTTCCATAACTGCATGAACCCATATTGCACAATACAACTGTGTACATTTTTTGTCATGACCTTACTCTGATGACTTGCACTGTGGCTCCCCCACTCATTTTTATACCCTTTTTGAGGTTTAGTAGAAATAAACTGGGAAACTCGGCAGTTTGCGCAAGAGTCACTCTGCTTCTTGTTGTTTGTTTCCATGGTAACCAGGGAAAGAACCGCAAATTGCTCTGAAATAGCGTGCAGCTTCCTGTCTGCACGGATTGGATGGATGAACAATGAGAAAACTATCCTTTCATGTAAAAGTTATGAAGACATCATATCACTGGAGGATTAATGTATCACTGTTGTGTACCTGTAGACTCTACTTGAAGCAGGTGAGAACACCGGTGGAGCCAATGTTTCTGCCTTCATTGACATCCTGACCGCACGGAGTGGGCGGCAGCTCTCCAAGAGTGAGTGCTTGAAATGTCTGAATGCTTCAGCTGATAGCTTTGACTCGCCACAGGCTGCAACAGCCAAAACCCTAATTTTAAGGCAACAAACACACACCTGGAAAATCAGGTGAATCTGCATTCTTCGAGGCACTAGGTGGGACACACCCTGCAGTGTGGAAACAATAGCCTGATTTTTTTTTTTTCAATGAACTATGTCGTCATCATCCATGGAGTCCATGGTTTTATCTTTTTATTTAAAAATGAAAAAAGTTGGATGATGTTACAGATTCTTCTATGATTTATTTATCAAGCGAAGGTTCATTCCACACATTTTCTTTCAATATGATGATGTTCCCTTTACAAGAACATGTTTGAGCTACATACTTTGCATGACAAGATGAATGCATGAAAAATAACCTCCACAAATGAAATGTCTAAAAGCAAACACCAGTTTAAGCCGCATGTCAGGTGCTCATGTTTTCCATAAAGAGGTGTTTTTCTGACAGTATCAGCCTTCTCACTGCAAAACTGCTGTCTTTGTCTCTTGTAGTTAAGCTTACTGTTTATTTGGTCTCTATGCAATAAACTCATACCTTCATGCCTTTTAGAGCAACATCTGTTCTCTGTCTGACAGAGAGCCTATTTACCCAGAAATACCTATTGTTTGTGTGTTTACCTGCCAGCATTTCAGCAGTATGCTCGCATCAGTGACGTCACATTGCCTAAAGTCTTGGACATGAAGCTGAGCGGTGACATTGAAGGCTGTCTTACTGACATTGGTAAGGAGGATTTAATTACTTTAAATGCATGCAGAATAAATTTTAAAGTTTCTGGAAACGATTTTGTCAATTGGCTTCTTATTAATAGTGATGGGCTTATACAACGACACTAAATTTTCTGAGTTAAAGTTAAAGTTAGAAAAGTTTTGGTCATTTTCACATGAGAGACTTCTGTATTTGTGTTTTCATCTGCACATTCCAGTCTCCAGCATGTGGCACAAAGCCATCATGAGCTCATACACCATGAGATCAGGGGGTGTCTAAACCCAAGCATAGTGTTTCACAAGATGAGCCATAATGCAGAGGAAAACATAGAGACAGCATGTGCTGTTAGACTCAGCGGCATCTGGGCGGTGCATATTTTCACTGATAATATTTTTTGTTTCTTTGATGTGCAGTGAAATGTGCCTGGAACACTCCGGCTTTTTTTGCTGAGAAGCTCCATAAGGCTTTGAAGGTGTGTATAAATATGCCCCAAGACACTGCACACCACCGATGCAACATGATAGAGCCTTGGGTGCTGAGCCTCCTCCTTACAAAAGTTATAAATATTTCCAACTAGATAATACATATTGATATTATCTTTAATTGTGTGAATTGTAAGATTAATTTATATGTAAATACTTTTATATGTTTTTTTTTGTTGAGGCCACATGATATGATAGAGAATAAAAAATGTGCTTTAGTAAAGTTGAAATTTTTTAATAACCATTTACCTCCTGGTAGTAATTGTTTGTTGCTTGAAATTAGCACCTCTGCCCTCCACTGAGGCTGAGGAGTACCAGTGTCATTCATGCTTGTCATAGGTTCTTTGCTCTTAGTTTAATTGTTGTGTTGGCAGCTTTGTGAATAGTTTTCAGGTGAAAAAACTGTCTAATTGTGCTGATTGGTTGTGCAACCAGCCATACAGAGATGTAGATTGTAGCGATGGTCCATAATTTTCATACAAATAGTTAGTAAGAAAACTTAATCAAACACAGTGTGTAGTACATGCAGATTCGCATGCATTTCGTACTCTCTGGCTGTCCAGAAACCAAATCTCTGCTCCATTCTCCCAGCGCTACGGCACATGTGAGGAGACACTGATCAGGGTGCTGGTGAGCCGCTCTGAAGTCGACCTGAAGAAGATCTTGGATCAGTACAGGGCAATGTTTGATGTTAGCCTACAGGAGGACATACTGGTAAGACAACGTGAAGTTCTTGAATTTTTCACTTTCACTCAGTTTTCACTCTTCCAGTACATAAACAAGTTACACCACAGTATCAGAAAATTTCAGCTGATCACATCTTTGTCTCTGTTTCACAGAATGACACTGAAGGACATTATCGGGACATCCTGCTTAAACTGTGTGGACCTCACTGAAATTCTTTTGTAACCATTTTAAGAAATATGAAATCAGGCCATTATTATTGTTATAATGACTAACTTGACCGATCTGTCTTGCTAAGTTTATTATTTACCCTTTGGACATTAAAACTTTAATATTGTATATGTAAAAAAAAAAAAAAAAATCAAAAGTAGTAGAAGAAAACAAATTGCATATTTTAAACATTTTTTCTTAGAACAGAAATTTGTCTTGGAATCCAAATACTGAAAAAGAAAAATGACTTGTGGGAAATAAAAACAGAGCTTCACCCTTTCGTTCTTTGTCTTGCTTCCGTTTGTTGTTTTTCAGTTTTAAATGGATTATCATTCAGGCTACATGTCGACTACTGTTCATTTATATACTGAATTATTAAAACTAATTCAACTATGTTTGAAAAACATATGAAGAATATTAGGAAGAAATAAGCTGGGGAAGAAGAAAAAAGAATCTAGACAGTTTGGAATAAAAAAACATACATACAACGTGAGTCTTTGCAAATGAACCACAACCAAAGTCTGGAATATCAAAGAGTGTGAAATATGAAACACAAAATCAAAACGATAATTTTCCAACGTCAACAAAACGAAATACTAAGGCAAATCATTTTTATGTTCAGATATTTATTATACAGTCTATAGTGTAAAGTAACATTATTACAGTAACCTAAAGTCACTTTCCTACACCATCGTCTTCGTTGTCATCGGCGCAGAGACGTGAATTGCGCAGGAGCGGCGCTGACGAACACACGCACGTGACGTGGAATGTTTACCGTGTCCGGAAGTGCCGTGTCTTTATGCTTTTCAGCCAGTTTAGATGTTTTGTCCCTTCCACTCGGACTCCAGCAGTCTTTGTGGTCAACTTAACTTATAACTATTAATTATCTCGCTTCAACGCCTACTTCTGTTTTTTTTGACGTTCACCGTATACAGAATGAAAGACAGGAACTTTAGATAGGATATCACTGGCATGCCAGATGGTTAGCTAGCTAGCTAACAGGCTAAGAAGGCTGCCAGCTGACTGTAGGTTTTATTCCTGTGTACAGTTTATTTAAACACTTTTAGTTCAAGTTTAAACGAAAGAATGAATGTGAGACAGAAAAGGCCTGGCTGTATTGTTTATCGGTGAATAGACTACGGTTTAATTTTCGCTATTCAGGTAACAGTAATGTGGATATTGGGGACATAAGTATTGCAACTGGACTCAGCCGGTCGGATTTGGCTTGAAAATGGAAGAGAAATACAGCAGCAACGTACTCTCAGGGGGGAAGCTGGGCATGGTTGAAATGCCCAATTCTAGGTAGGCTCAATGTGTTTGTTTTTATTGTTTATACTTTCCTAAGTTAAATCAGAACACTATAGATGAAGTCGCTGTGTACATTTGAATTTTATGATATTCACCCACAACACCTAACTGAAACTAAGCTGTATTAAGACTTCAACTAATGCTAAAGCTCTTGATACAGTTTATTATCAGTTGATTAGCTGTGTAATCCATGAATGTTCAAAGCAGTGAAACATGTCTTATTACAGTTACACAATGCTGGAGGTGGTGTGGATGTGACTGAACTCCAAATCTACTTATCTTACATTAATATAAATCAATAACTCAAATTTGTAAATTATTGCATATTCATAAATAACTTAAATGGTTATTCAACTTATAAAGAATTGATTTCATTTAGTTTTGAAAAGTATATGGTGATAAAACTTTCGATTGGTCAACTGTTTTTTCTGTCACCCATTTCCTGTGCTATTGTTTCTTTGTCTTTTTTCCTTTAGGTTAACCAGATACATAGTTTTACTAGTTGTCACAAAGGTCCTCAAGGCTCTTGGGATCTTTGAGTCTTATGATATTCTAAAAGTTGTTCACATCGTCCAGTTCATCTTCATACTTAAATTGGGGTAAGAATACTTTTACTTATTACTTACCTACTTGTTTGATCCATTTTATTGAACTTCAGTTCGTAACTTCAGTTTTATTGAACTTACACCTTTTAATTACATATTAGCATTACTCTCTACTTTGGGATTTATGGATGCTGATAGCGATTCTTCTTTTTCAGGAGTGCTGTTATACTGCTTTTCTTTCAAAAGCCCTTTTCCTCAGGAAAAGTCATCTCAAAAAGACAGGTTTGTTGAAATTCATCCTCTTCAACGTAACGGTCCAAGTCTTGTGTTGTCACAGAAAAATCAACAGAATGTTTTTCAAATTCATCTGCCATTTGTCCTTTATCCGTCAGTACAGTAGGGGCGGTGTCTCAGTCTTTTTTCCATTTATAAATACTCTTCTGCTGTATACAGTGTTGTTAAAACATTTTTAGGTTAAAATTTATAAGGTAAAAAATAATTTTTCATGCATTTCACTGGTATCAATACCCATATAAAACCATGGTCAACCAGCCATGATGATTAATCTGTTTCTCTTTTGATCTTTTTTCTTTGCAGTGGATAAAGTTACTAAAGCATGCTGTTTTCAGCTGTGTCATCTCCCTCCTGGGCTTTTTTGGTCTAACTCTCTGTGGACCTTTAAGGTAATTTGTCACCATAAATATGTGTTAAGTGTGTGTTTGATAGCCGTTAAAGGCAACATACTGTACACAAGTGGGCAGACAAGGTTTTTAACTGTGCGTTTTTCTGTCTCGTATGCTCATGCAGACCATGTTTGGTTCATGCTGTCATTAAAATCTTGCTTGTATCTTTCAACAGGACTTTGTTGCTTTTCGAGCACAGTGATGTGGTGGTCATTGCTCTCCTTGGTGTCCTGTTCACAAGCTCTGGAGGGGGGCCGTCTAAGGTGGGAAGCACATACTTACACAACAACAGAAAGTTGTACTTAAATATTTTACACTTCATTATTCATCGATTAATTATTTATGTATTATTACTTTGTTGTATTGCCCATCGGTTTCTATCAGTAATAACATTGTACTTCCCTTCTACTCATCATTAGATGTCAGCAATAACTTTGGCAAGTACAACATCATTATAGCTAAAAGAGAGGATGGCCATAACTAGAATTTAAAACCATTAAAACAAAAAACAGGGGAGGACATTGTTTTCTGTGTTTTTTGTGACTGACTCAAGGTCATGTAGTTGGCTTGATATAAAATGACTGTGTTGAACTTCAAATCCTGCTTCAGATTAATATATCCATGTGGTAGAAATATGTAATACAAGCTTGTGTTGGTTTGTCTTTGACTTTGTGCAGACCAGAGGTGCCGCTTTGTTCATCATCGCTGTGATCTGCCTCCTTCTCTTTGACAACGACGATTTAATGGCAAAGATGGCGGAGCACCGTATCCTTTCCTCCTTATGGACGGCAGCAGTTACAGCTTTTTTCACAGTCCTTATCTGTGTGTGTTGTGGATTATTATATCTCTCCATCTGCATTTTTGTTTGCCTTGACTCATCTTTCAACCAGCTGAGGGACATCATGACAGTGCACTCACTCATTTCCTCTACACTGCCATTGCATTTTTAGGGGTTGCAGATCACAAAGTAAGCAAAGCTCATGTCAAAGAGTAATTTTTTTAGTGCTCCTTACATTAGAAAAGTATTGGTATTGGTTTTGATTCCTAAATGCTTTTCCTCCTTCTGTCTTTATGTTTTCTCCATCAGGGTGGTGTAGTGCTGCTGGTGGTGTCTTTGTGCCTGAAGGTGGGCTTCCACACAGTCTCCAGGAAACTATCGGTTGAAATTGGTGGTGCGAAACGTCTCTACGCCCTTGACAACCTGGTCTCGGCCATGGTGTTGCTGCCCTGGGTCATAGTGCTCTCTGCAACAACAGAAGTTAGTGCACAGACCATGTAAAGAAAATACAACTTAAAAAAAACAAAGAGACTGTTTTTTTTTTCTTTAGAGAATTTAAATAAGCCCAGGAGAACTTTTTTGGGGGTAGCTCCATTCCTAGTTCTTTGGTTTTCTTTTTCCATTGGTCTCTTTTTCCATATAAACTACCACCGCCTGCTGGTCTGAACCTTAATATATGTCACTCGGTGATTAATTTTAATGTTAGTAACTGTTTCTTGTTCTCTGTCTCAACACAAGAGTAAAGTAGAATCATGGTCATCGCTCATCCTGCCCTTTGGAATGATCATCTTCTCTGTAATGATCTTGGAGTTTTACGTCGAGGCCATCTGCAGCGCAAAGATGGAGGCGCCGAGGTGCGCTCGCTTCGGCAGCACCTCCCTTTTTCTGAGCGCCCTGTTGCTGGCCAACTTCTGGACTCATCCTCTGACAGACCAGCTGCGCTCCATGAGCAAACCACCCCAGCAGGTCAGCACGGAGCATGTGCTCTCTGGAGGTGTGATCGTCAGCGCCATCTTCTTCATCATGTGTAAGTAACAGCTGTGAGAGTCAGCAGCAACATTTAATCCATCAACCTTAATTCCTTCACACACTCTCTCATCTCTTTCTGTCTGCAGCCTCCAGTATTCTCTCATCTCCCTCCAAGAAAGGTCAGAAGGGCACCTTGGTAGGTTACTCGCCTGAAGGGACCCCTCTGTACAACTTCATGGGTGACGCCCTGCAGCATACGTCCCAGTCCCTCCCACGGTTCATCAAAGATTCCCTGAAACAGATCCTGGAGGAATACGACTCCAGACAGATCTTCTACTTCCTGTGTCTCAACCTGGTATGTAAAGAATCAAGAAAAAAAGAACAACAACAAACATCAAGGGAAAAAGCAAGGATTTCATTTTGGTGAACTTTTCATGTATTGAAGTGCTTTAGCTTTGGCAACACTGCAAAAATAATGGGGAAATTAATGGATTTAATGTACTATTTTCAAAATGATAGCTTTGTTAATAAAATACAGACACAACAGAAATCACAGGACATATTATTAGATTTAAAATACGACTTATGTCCTCAAATGCTCCAATGTTGTTTTGAGTGACCGTAAGCTTTGTTGCTCTGCATGTTTCAGGCTTTCACCTTTGTGGAGCTGTTTTATGGTGTTTGGACCAACAGTCTGGGGCTGATCTCTGACGGCTTTCACATGCTGTTTGACTGCTCGGCTTTAGTCCTCGGCTTGTTTGCTGCCCTCATGACCCGCTGGAAAGCTACCAGAATCTTCTCCTATGGGTAAAGCCAGACATTGTGAAAAGATTTTAGTGCAAAAGATTAAGAATAATTCAAAGCAATAAAAATTCAGCTGAATTCTAAAACATGGCCTCTTGTTTTACGCAGGTATGGTCGTGTTGAAATACTTTCTGGATTCATCAACGGGCTCTTTCTAATGGTCATCGCATTCTTTGTCTTTGTTGAGTCAGTCACCCGTTTGTTGGACCCTCCTAATATAAACACAGACATGCTGACTGTGAGTTTACTGCATTTATCTCTAGATGTGGTGGCTGTTGATGTGCTTTGATGTACATTTTATTGTTATGTCCTGATCTTGCTTTTTCCTTTGTCATCTAATAGTGCCTAGTAATACAGAATCCTTTCCAGATATTTATGAATCTCAAAACTCCCATTTATTTGTTTGAGTGTGCTTAAAAAAAACAACCCAATCTGCTTCAAAGTATTTAACCCAGTGTTAGTCGATTGGTCACAGTGTAAGGTGGAGTGTTTACAATGCACAGTTCCTATTATATCTAGCAGTTTCATTTCTGGTTTGCGTCCAGGTAGCCTGGGTTCAGCTCATCACCATGTTGGATTTGTTCTGTAATTGATGCTTAATATTACAGACAATATTATCTCGTTTTAGTGTTTATTTTGTATTTAGTAATATTTTAAATGTAAAAGCTTTTAAATAAGCTTTCATATTTGTCAGCTTTCATAACATAATGATCAAAGCTTAAAGGAGTACTCCATCATATTAACATATGTCATAACAGATGTGTAATGTTTTCGTGTTTCTGGAGTTGCCTTATCAAGTCTCAGAAAATAACTAATAATATCAGCCTTATCTCGACTTTGGCTCTGAGACTATAAATAATAAATAGATCTCTTGTGATACAAACTTGGAATGAAGAGTTTAAAAGGCATTTACTTGACAGAAAGGGTCAAAAAAATCAAAACTAATGCTAGTTGTTTTGGGACAACAGTAAGATTCATCTAAGAACTAAAATTTAGATTTTAGTTATATTATAACTAAATATAATATAATATAATATAATAATATTTATATAGTCAATCTCTCCCACAAATCCCTAAGTTTAATGAGTGAACTATATCTGCAGAGGAGTCCTTGAAGAATGCATAAATGCTTTATTCTTACTTTATGAAGTGTCATTGACTCAAAACTGCCCTGCCAACATGAGTTTACAAGACTTTACACCTGTCACTTACAAAAGGAAAAGGGGGAAAAAGGAAAGAAAGCAAAACACTGGGCATCATATTCATATATCAAATTAAAACATGACATATTAAACATACAGTGCTCTTTTGTATTGATGGTTACCATGAATAATGTCAAACAGACTGATGTCTAGCAGACATTTTCAGGAAAAGCTGAACTTAAACATCATGATAATAAATGATAAGAACAGCAAAAAATGAAATAAATTCAAAATCACTCCTTTAAATGGCTGCAGTATCCTGCACTGGTCCCATGTGTTTACAGATGACATCTGATAACCATGTGGTAAAGATGAAAAGCATGCAGTCTGATAGCGATCAATTACAGCATGTTATGATTTGAATTTGGACTGAAGTTTCGGATAGACTACTGACATCCTTCATGTTTGTCTTTCATCAAGTGACTGTAAAAAAAAATCATCTGAACACTCTGTGCTGTCTTTGTGTCCTGCAGCCGGTGTCTGTTGGAGGTTTGCTGGTCAACCTGGTGGGTATTTGCGCTTTCAGTCACGCTCACTCCCACGGCGGCAAAAGCTGCTCATCACACGACCACGGTCACTCACACCACGGACACTCCCACAGTGAGCACAGCCACGGAGGTCACGGTCACTCTCATGGTGGTCACGGGCACGGCGGGCACGGCGGGCACAGTGGACACGGACACTCTCATGGATCTGGGGGCGGAGGCATGAATGCTAATATGAGAGGTGTGTTTCTGTTTAGACACTAAGAAGAGAACTTTGTAAAAAGGAGCTTGTAGTCAGAAATAATCCTCTTGTTCTTTTCTTTCAGGTGTTTTCCTCCATGTCCTGGCTGACACGTTGGGCAGCGTTGGTGTGATCATCTCCACCATCCTCATCCGTCAGTTCGGCTGGTTGATTGCTGACCCCATTTGCTCACTCTTCATTGCCACGCTCATTTTTCTCAGTGTCATTCCCCTGCTGAAGGATGCCTGTGAGGTTCTTCTTCTACGAACTCCTCCAGAAAATGAGAAAGACCTGAACTGCGCACTGGAAAAGGTGAGTAGTTGCACATGAGGAGGACAAAGCTGCCACATTTTTCAAAACAAAAAGAAGTCCTTCACAAAACATTTTAGCACCAGTGACAGTGCAAACAGGGTTATTCTGATACTGATATCAGGATTAGAAATGCCTGTCTAAGTCATTGGTTTTGGCAAGTACATGATCCCTGTGCATCAGTTCGGTACCACATACATGAATTCATTACTTCCAGCAGCTTAAGCCTAAAAAATAATTTTACTGCACAAGTAGCCCATATAAATAAAAAGTAAGCTTGTAACAGGCATGTCTGTAAAACCTACTGAGTGAGAAGTGAACTGCCATTTCCTTTTAATGCTGTGGTATGGGATTGACACAAAGTTCAGATATTGGTATTGTGTTGCAAAATATGTGCAAATTCCCTCTAAACTCCAACTGTTTCTTCCAGTGTGGTTAAAAAATATGGTACATTATGCTTGAATGTACAATTTGTAACATTTCTGCATTAAGAGTCTACTTACAAATATTTCTGTACTTTTCCCTCTATACTGGTATTTCTACATGTCTGTGTATTTCATTTTGTCGCATGTCGCCATCTTCATACCCATCAGACTGTATTTTAAAAAAAGAGAAGATGTAGACATTTGGGTAGAACTGTTTTCTCACTGATTTAATTATGTGAGATATGCTGAATGGTGGCAGTTTTCACTGTTAATGTGAAAATTACACACTAAAAAAAACACCCCATTAAGATAAATAACGTAATCTGGTGTTCAGTATAAATTTAGTATTTTTCTCCCAGCATGTGATATCAGTAGTATGTAATGTTTTTTTACAGGAAACAGGGAGGTGATGTGTTTAAATTTATGTTTGTTTGATACAGAATATCTCAAAGACATGTTGACAGATTCATGGATTGGGTGGAAAGTTTGGCCTTATCAACAAGTTTTAGTTTTTGGTGCAGATCCAGCAGTTTTCACTACTTCTACTCTGTGAAGTAGATTCTTGGCTTCTAGACTTGTTTGAACCAAAATTCTGGCACATGACCCGTGATTACAGCTCACTATGAGTATTTTTGTAGCCTGGGTTCACTTCCAGCCTGGGCCCTTGGCCGCAAGTCACTCTCTCTCCACTGCTTTTCCTGTCTCTCTACTGCTGTCACTGTGAGAGATAAGAAAAAAAAAAGAAAAAAAAAAAAGAAAATAGAAATAAAGTAAAAAATCAATTTTGGAAATGAAGTCAATCAAAGTATTCCCATTAAAATAAGCTAACTCAGCCAGGAAAGTTACTTAACATTATCATTTGCCCTGACAATGGTTCAAATCTGTATTGCCCCATCAGCAGATATGAAAAAAAGAGGATTTTTCCTGATGTTAATTTTTCTGACTGTCGTATAGATCGAGAAGATTGAAGGAGTTCTGTCGTACAGAGACCCTCATTTCTGGAGGCATTCGGCCAACATGATCGCAGGGACCATCCACCTTCAGGTGATGTCAGATGTGGTGGAGCAGAGGATCATACAGCAGGTGAGTGCAAACGATAAAATGAAGTGTCATGTTTGAGCCACTTTGCAGACTCCATATCTGAGGGATTACTGTCATCATAAACTTTGATCTTGTGTTCCCTTTTTCATTTTTTTATAATTTGTTTAGATCTTTAAAATTGCCATGAAATCCAAGTTAGTGTTATTTACAGCTCTGATTGATATGTGTGGCGTCTCTGACTCATAGGTGACGGCCATTTTGAAAGATGCTGGCGTGAATAATCTGTCGGTGCAGGTCGAGAAGGAGGCGTACTTTCAGCACATGTCTGGACTCAGCACGGGGTTTCAGGAAGTTCTGGCAATGACGCAGCAGATGGAGACCATAAAATACCTAAAAGATGGGACATGCATTATGTAACGACCATCTGTGGGACCAAAGGAAACTGTAAAGACTCAGTCTCTTTTTCATTGAAGTGTACAGAATATGTATGTATGTGGTTCAAATAAATCTGAATATATTGGTTTTATCTTTGTTTCACCTGCATTTTGTTTTCTTTGCTCGTGTGCATGATAAGTGTTCTAAACTTATTCCACTTTACATTTAAAACTTAACTGACTATTACATGCATTTGTCTTTTTTACAACAAAGAAAGAGGTCTTTATTTTTAGTAATATGTAAAAAACTGAAGTCCTACTTGTTATAAATTTCCCCAAAGCATTTTGGACTCAAAGACAACAAAGTCACAGACCCTCAGTTAAAATTTAACTTTAGATTTAAGAACATTTCAAAGAACTGATCTGAAAGCATGGGGATTAACCACTAAAACTTGCAGAGGCAAAATAAAAGCTGTGAGGGATTTACTCACTGCCATGATTGACTGCTGTTTTCAATGCAGTTTTATTCTAAGAAGAGTTTGTTCCCTCTGTTCATGGTTGAGTTCAGGCTGGGGAAGAGTTTTGTTTCTCATACTTTACTTTTACTATTTAACTTGGTTCATAAAATCAAGTATTTTGTTTAAATTCTCACATTTATTTTCTGTCCCTTCTTGGGCTCTGTCACATTTGCTCAGACAGACAGTGTTTCTTTTGTTTTCTTCTTCACCTCAACACCAGGTGGTAACACAGCTGCCCAAAGAGATGTCAAAGATATGTTTACACTAATTTATAAATAGTCTCCGTTATAGTTATCCATCAGAGAGGACTGATAATTCTAAATATTGAGATTATAGTTTTTATAGACTGTGTGGGACATTTTCGTCTAAAAAACTATACATACCTCATTACATTTTATCAGATATTAAAAAAAATCTTTAGTTTTCATCCCCAGAAGGTGGCATCGTCACACTAAATGTCAAGGTTTGCTTCACTGAGTAATTTCTTTGAATCTTTTTATGTTGTTGTCCATTCTGTTTCGGTTGCTTAAAGGTTTAGAGGGAGTGTATTTCTACTTCTTCCTGCATCAACTGTGACATGGGGATGGGACTTGGTTTAACTATCCAGTGTTTTTTTTTAACATTTATAATAATTATAATGGTCATTTTAGTTTTCAGCTCTAAAAATGATCATCATTGTTCTAAATCACACCAATTGGTAGATCATGCTAAGCTATAAATGACAGACAAGTGTTGCATTTAGCTAAAAAAAAAGATTATACACAATAATGTGAATATTGTTTCTTTATTTGAGCAATGAGCATTAATCTAATGCATATAAATGTGAAGAAAAACACAGTTTGACACGCTCTCTGTTGCTATAGTCCAAAGAGAAATGCTGACTATGACACAGCTGATATGTGTTGTTCCATGAAAACAGAACTCGTATTTAAAGTTTTTTTTTTTTTTAACCCACATCCCCACATGTTCAGACTGACATGTACGAGTCAGGAGTCTGTAATGTGCAAAAAGAAAATCAGGGTTTATGCATCCTGCACAGCTGCTCGCCTCTTCCTCTTCTACTCGATCTCATTGGAAGTTCCAATGCTCACCGTGATCTCCGTTTCTGCAACAGAATCAGACAGAAATCAGACCTTGCTCAAAATATTTCCCAGTGCATTGTTTGATATTTATTTTTTTGACTGTTGATGTTCAACAAATATCAAATGGCTGTTTACCAGGGCAAGGTCCACCTTCCAAGATGAGGTCATCAATGGCAATGTCACTCCTCACTGATGAACCCCTGACTGCTTCAAATACAATCTGAAACAGAGACACAAGGAGGTAAACAATCGCTTATGGGCCCTTAAAACATTTTGTTGTGAACCAAACAAAATAGAAAAAAATTGTTTTAAGGGCCAAATTTATATCAAATACAACCATTAACGGAAGACCCACACAAGTAATAAGTAAAAAAAAAAAAAAGATTGCCGTTATTGTATTTCTGTCAATGTCACTCATGTACAGCACACAGGCTTGAGATGGAAAACAGCTGGTAGACATTTTTTTAAACTCTTGCCTGATGCTGTCTGTCACACTGGTACTCCACCGTGGCCCTCAGCCAGGCGATGCTCTGCTCGCCGCTCCGTTGCCACAGCAACACGTCCTCTCCGTCCTTGTTGAGGTAAATGCTGAGTTGACCCGTGCCTGAACCGTACATGTGATAGTAGAAGCGCAGACACTGAGGCCCCCTGGAGCCCCTCAGAGTGCGGGACAGCAGCTGTGCACTCTGACCACGCAGCATGGGGGACGCCTCCATGTGCAGGTAGTGTCCTGTCAATCAAAAACCAACAGCTTTGTCTAAGTGAGGCTGGAAAGAAACACACTTTTACAAATTGTGGAGGACAGTTGAAGCAGGGGGCCCTCACCGAGTCCCATAGTGTGGTCTCCTCTTGGCCCTGTGAAGGAGGTGGGAGTGGCTCCTCTCCTCCGCACCCAGTCAGCATCATCACTCTGCTTGTCCTGAGTGTAACCACACAGACCTGCCTCAAAGTCACAGCTTCCTGGGTGAGACGACAACAACGAACCTGCGACAGGAGAATGCATGATATTTAGGTAACCATGTGACAGTAAACACTGACAGACAGCCATCAACTAACTATTTTTGGCTGCATCTCTCTGTATTGACTCTTAATTTTATATTAACCTGACTCTGTCTTAAACTTTAAATGTCTATTTTCATAAGATCACCTGAAACTCAGATATTCCGGTCACTTTGCCAGTAGGCATATTGGATTAAAATCTGGATTATTTAACAGTAGGGCATCATATTAGTTTGTCTTTACTTCCTCAATAAATATTTACAGCATCCCTCAAACCCATTGCTGATTAGTTACCCCGCACCCATCAGGGTCCCAAACAAGCATATAAGGAGTGTTTTTTTTGCTTTGCACAAAGGACACAGACGGGTTTGACTGACCCTTGATTTCTTTATTGTAGATTTCTCTTTATGAAGGTGGGACCTACTACTCTTTGGCTCCTTGTGACCCATTCATTTTACTGTAAAAAAACTTCCACAGTACAATTTCACAGTAAAACTAATGTCAAAAATAGTTGCATCAAGAATTGTCTGTAGCTGATAATGTAATTTAGTAGTACTGATTAGAAGTTAGTTAAATCACTGAAGCCCAGTGACATGCATTGGATGCATGCATTGCATTAAACTTTTTGGGCCCTATTGAACCCAAATAACTGCACAATTATCTATCATACTGTGCATTTAGATGCAAATGAAACATTTGGAATCGTTCCTGTTATAAAAATGACTCTCTGGTTGCAGTTGCTGCCCTGGTTATTTGCAGCATGTGAGCAGCACACGCTGTGAGTTTTTACCTGCCGTCAGCTCACAGTCTCCGAGGCTCATGCTGATGTCATCCAAAGCCACAGAGCCGCAGTCCCAGATGCTCCTGCAGGTGCTGACAAAAACCACCTAAACAGCAGAGGAGAAAACGGTTAGCGGTGATGTCTTTATCAGCTCCACCCTCCCAGAGGATTTTATACTTTCATCCAACAATTAATCATTCACAGATCGGCCCTGAATAAAGTAGAACCACAACCGCAGACAGTTTGATGTGGTTGTTTCTATATTTGGGCTCAGATGTTGATGTGAGAGCCTGTGATTCCTTTGTGAGGAAGGAAAAGGCTCATCAATCAAAAGTGTTTTTTAAGAAAAGTCCCAATATGTGACATGAGGAACAGAAGGCCAGTGTGAGGAGAGCCTCTCAGCCCTCTGATGTCCAGATGAGTTCATTCTCATCACACCGAACACATAATGATGACACTGTGTGCTGTAACAGCAGTTTGTTGCAGCTGTTTGGTGTATAAAAGAAATCACAGATCAGGATGGACAGTGAGGCTTTCATGGACGAAGTGAAGGGATTAGGTTTTTTTGTTATTTCATCTGCTCAGTTTGTTTCTTCTGTCCTGCATTCTTTTCATTTCCTGCTTCCTTCCTCTTGTTTTTTTCCCACTGATCCATCCCTTTGGGTTTTTTTGAGTTTTTATATTCTTGTTTCATCCCTTAATAGTTTCTAAATAAGACTAAGTTTCCTATGAAATCGGTAATTTCCTTTTTATTAGCCGGGCCAGAGGTGTAGTTGTAGTGTGACTGAAATATCTCAACAACCATCTGGACCCCTGGCATGAAATTTAAACTGACTCCCATGCTCCTTTGAGGATTTGATGATCACCTGACTTTTCCTCCACGGCCAATGGGGAGTTGATATTTAAATTTTTAGCGAAATGTCTCAGCAATTATTTGATGGAATATCATTACATTTTATCATTTAGTTGATTCTAGTGAGGCTTATGCTTTGGTTTATAATTTGTGTAATACTAACTAGACATTGCTAACAGGCTAAATATGAGCAATGAACATCAGCACTTTATGCATAGATCATAGATCCTCACAGAGCCGCTTCATCCCTCCTTTATTTCTTTTTTCAACACTTTTGTTTGTTTCATTGTGTCTTTTATCTTTTGTCCTTCCAGTCTCTCCTTATGTTGTCATTCCCTGATTAGCTTATTACTTCGTCCCTTCATATATTGATCATTTATTTATTTCTTGCATCATCTTCTGTTCATATTTTTTACACATTTGTCCTTTTTTCCCTCCTTTTCTTTCTTTATGTTTTCATGTGTCTATTTTTTCTTTGCTCTTTGTTCCCCTCTTCACTGCTTCCTTTTATTATTTTGTTCATTAATTATTCCCTTGTTTCTTCCTTTCTTTCCTTCTTAATTACTCAGTTCTTTGGCTCCCTCCTTTTTTCCCCTCTTCTTTCCTTATTTCCTCTCTGTTTATTTATCCCTTTGTTCTTATTCCTTCTGATTCTCCATTGTTATTCTGACTGTAATCTTTCCACTTCCTCTCCTCCGACCTTGGCAGGCTGTGATGTTTGGAAGGTGACGTCTGCTGCGATCCAGACTCCTCTGGACCTCTCCCCTTGGGTCCAGATCGTCTCCTGGCTGCTGCTCTGCTGCTGCTTCTGCAGATACACTGCGAGAGCCCGGTCCATGTGGCTGAAGCCTGTGGTTGCCAGAGTTATTTCTGGTTGGTGAGTCAGTAAATAAAGTCCTACCACAATTCACACACAGACTCAAATACTAACACACATCAAGAGAGTTTGTGGGTGCCACTCACCCCTCAGAGAGAAGTAAAATCTCAGGCAGAACTTCATGTTCCCAGGTAGAGTTGGGCTGATCAGGCGGCTAGCATACACTGAGCGTGGGCTCAGCTGAGACTGAGCCAACAAGAAAGATCCTGGAAGAAGAAGACAGTCTTTATTTTATTGCAAACCTCCATCCCTCTTCCTCTCAATCTGATTTCCATGTATGTTCCCATCAGCACTTATGCCTGGTATTGATCATGATTCCAACAGTTTTTTTACAGTTTTCTGGCCTCAGATCATGCTTTATGCTGCAGCATCACATCCTTATCCAAAGATTTGTCCTCGAGGCTGCATGAACTCAGCTTCAGGACTAAAGCAGAGATAACTGGCAAGCCACAGAGGTCTAGCAGCACTTCTTTTTAGCTCAGCACTCCGAGATTTATCCCATTTTGGATGCTGACTCAAGTGGCATCACTAGAGGCAATTATTCAGACTTCACACAGCTCCCTCTAGAGCCACAGAAAGTTTTTTAAAATGTATTCAAATACACAATAGTACTCCTTTTAACAGGTTTCGATATGTGAAACTGCTTGGGTCCCCCTTTAAATGCAAGTTTTGATATTACAAATGTCCTGAAAATCTTTTATCAGTTGAAATATCCCACCTGCTCCTGTGGTGTGATCTCCATTCCTAAATATGTTGGGCTTCACTGAGACTCTCCTCCATGATGACCCCATCACCTGGTCCAGGGTGTATTGGCAGAGACCAGATTCAAAGTCACAGTTGGCGATGGAGGGGTCAAAGGTCGGCTCTGTGGGTTGAATATATAGAATCAGCATGACACTTTTATGTCTCTGGCTTTAGAACTTGTGTAGTATTTAGACCAAATCAGAAGTTACAGTGTTACAACAGGTCAGCCCATTTACAGAGCAAATGAATGTGTTTGTATTCCTAATGACAAGGTTCAACTCTGCTCAGTCTGACTGACTGGCTGATCAGCTGGTTTGCTCCAGCAGCATGAAGTTGGATTGCATTTTTCTAAAAGCTGATTCTGATTCAACCTCTCGCTGCAGCACCACTGAGTTTTTCCTCAGAACTCCCTGCAGTCAGCTTCATACATTAATAGGCTTCCTAAATTAAAATAAATGGGAGAACTAGAGTATTTGCTGCCAGCCTGATTTGGTCTGAATGAGACCTCAGAAGTTCACAAGATCTGTTATCAGTCTCACATTTTTGTGAACCTCTTGACTTTACGCTCCAGTGCCCCAGTCAGGCCAGTATTTTCACATACAACCATACAGAGGAAAATTTGAGTGTAAAAGCTCTGTGGCTATGTATGTAAGCATATAAAAAATACTTGGGGAGGGAAGCTTTAGGTTGATATTTTCATCCCCACTACATGTAAACAGTCAAGCTTTGATGTGACGAAGATCTCATGACTATTGCAGCTACAGTGGGCTGCTAACAAGGCATAAAGCTAGTAGGTCTTTTAAAAATCCTGAAATGTTATGACTGCTTTGACTCTTTGACTATTGTGACATTAAATTGAGCCTGTTAAGAATGAACAGTGAGTGACTGTGGCGGCAGCTCACCGGTGTCTGTGCTGCAAAACTCAGGAGAAAAGGAAATGTCATCAACAGCAACACGTCCACCTCTTGGACTGTTAAAGGCCACTTCAAAGACCAACTGGAGAGGCAGACAGACACAAAGAGACACACCCGTGTGAGCGAAGCTGCATGCTGTTATTTGCACACAAATGAAAACAGTATTCTCACACAGAGGTAATATTTATGGTCGACGTAGATACTTTTTTGAGGTGCTGGCACTAACAGCTCTTTTCACTTTGCACAAACTGGGGATGTTCAAAGGCAGAACAAAAGACCTGCACATTTTTGAAAGAAAATTTCAGAGAAATTTAAAAAGTGATAAAAAAATTCTTACGAGCCTTACAAACCTGCTCACAGGTTCTATAATTTTACTGAGGGGGATAAAAACACTTTGCTTCATGTCTGTTATTAGTGGTTCCTTCAACTTTACAAATAAAACATGATAAACTGAAGAAATCTGTTTTTTTAATATACAATTCTACTTGTAGATAAATCTATTGTTAATTATAATAATAATCTTAATTTTATTTTAAACTTTGAAAATTAGTCTTCTTTAAGGTTATAGGTCAAGAGCACACTGAATTTCCCTACATTTCCCAAGATTCTCTTGAGTCAGTTGTTTTAAATATGGTATAAATATTGTATCATGGTGTAGTTATGGACCTGGACCTTAATTTCAACAGCTGCAGAAAGATGGTTACAAAATAAGCCCACTGTTACCTTAAAGAGATGGCAACAATAAAAAGATTTTTTTTGTTTAAACAAGATACAAAAAAAATGTTCTTGCATTTATTGTCAGCAGTCTAGACTTTTGTTATGGTGTCTTCACAGGTCTTAATTAAAAAAAAATATCAGACAGCTGTAGTTCATTCAGAATGTATTATTAAAATGTATGCACATGAAGCTGGTGTGACATGTTTATACTGACCTGAACAGAGTATGGTGCCTTCAGGTCCACCTGCACAGGTATCCACTCTCCGAGCATCCCCCTCCAGTCGCTCTGGTTTTCTGTCCCCGCCCTCCACAGCTCCTGGTACTGACCCAGTCTGTCCCTGGTGAAAACAGAGAACAGGTTCCCTCTCTCTTCGCTCCGCTGGTACTGGAAACTCAGGCAGCCGGACAAAGGCACCGTCGTCATGGGAGACATCAGCTTGGCCACCTCACTGAAAGTCTTGGCGTAGACCGAGTCCACATACATCAAGTGACCTAAGAAGGAGTTTAAATATGAATCAGATTGCGAAATGCAGCATCAATGACTTTGACTTGAGTTTCAGAATTCACTAATACTCACTGTATAATACTAGATACAGACAACTCCATAAAAACTGAACAAAAGTCAGTTGAAATTTTTTAGGTTATATGACCATTAAGATATTTGAAGCCAAAAGGCTGTTTAATCAACAATTGCTGAGGTTAGTCAGTGGTCTGTAAAAAGAAAACATACAAACATACTTTTTAAAACACATCACAAAGTTACAACATGTCCTACTGTCAAAAATTAAAGTATAAGATTGCTTAGTATTTTTCTAATTGTCAATAAATCCCATGAGAAGACAAAGAACATTATTGAATGGATCCTGCTATCAAGTGTGTAGTCTATATATGTCTTACCTCTATTAAGAACACAGTAATGACTGATGCAATTGAACTACATGACATGTTGCTTAAAAACTTTGAAGTCACCCTGCAGTTAATTTTGAATCCCACATACACTGTCGCTGCAATAAATACTTAATAAAGTGCCCAATGTGTATTCATTTGCTTATTTTATAAGTCCAGAGTTATGGGATAAGACTCTTATGTATGATCAATACTCACCTGTCTTGTTGTTGTATGTGTGGTCATTTATGTTGTTATGAAGCAGCTGTCCCCCGCCTCCTCCCACATACCAGTTCACGTTGGCGTTCCATTGATTACTGTATCCACACAGGTGAGACTCCTCAAAATCACACTCTATATGTACAGAAATGACAGAAATTAGCAACAGACTTGCTAATAGATCTGAGAAATAAAGGCTTTAACTTGATAATGTACCAACTAATATTGTGTGTCTGTGTGTGAGACGTGCATATGTGAATATTTGCTTTTTGCTTTGAGAAACGTGCGAGTGATGCATGTGTGTGTGACTGACCCAGGCAGTATCCAGGGCTTATGTGGATCTCAAAGATGGCCACACTGCTCCCAGCAGTCTGTCCAGGTTTACCTTCGATGACAATCTAATCAAAAACACATGTTCAGTCACATCCTGACGCTGATATGGAGTGACACAGAAATGACATCATAGAAGGTGAGCTAATGTATGGGGGGTCAGAGAGAGTGCATGCATGAGAAACACAGAGATCCTCCTTCATGAGCAGCAGATTTCCTCTAAAATATCTTAAAGAGAAAAAGAAAGAACACGAAGAGAGACAAAAAACACACATCTGCAAAATATGGTGTCAACACTTGTACTTGTGAGTGTGTGTTTACAGGATAAATCATGATCACAGATGTAAACTGTTCTTATCTACACGAATAAATGGCCTTATTTTTGTGTCGAAAAAAGCTGGAGGAAAGAACAAAACTCTTATCTTGTGTGTTGGCAATTAGCTGTCTGTTTCAGCAGCATTTATTTCAGTCCATCCACCTGATGAATGTAAACTTAGCTTACTCATTTCACTCTGACTGGATCCCCACCAACTCCTTAGGAAAATATTTGGCTCTCACTAGATGTTCCACTTTCTTCTTTGGCTAACATTAGTCTTTAACTTTGCCTGTTTTGTTGGTGTGTGGAAAAGTAGAAGGTAAAGTAGAGATGGTGTACCAGTTTGTTTTCTGAAAATTGCTGCTGAAAACTGACAAAGGCACTGAAATACACAATTAGAACTATGGCCTTTAAAAGTTTAAAAGGGCTAAAAAGCTGCTTAATGCTACAAAATTGTTAATGCTTTTCTGAGTCATAAATTGTTTCATTCAACAGAGGCGTTAGATTTTTTACTTTTTTTTACAATGCATTTATTAGGTACTATGTTAAAAAAAATGTTCCAAACTAAAAGAAAGGATGTTTTACCACATCTGGCTAAAGCTGACCTACTTCTGTACTGAGTAGCTTTTCCTTGTTAAAGTTATTGTTCATTGGAAATTCAATCATGCACTTCCTTTCTAAGAGCTTGACGAGAATACTGACATCACTGTGATGTGATATGAAAATGATTTAAAGTGTCTTTAACAGGTGTTATGAGGATGTTTATTTTGATTAAATAATAATAATAATAATAACAACAACAATACTAATAATAAATATTAGTAGAAGTAATAGTCACATTTTTAATTCTAATATAGTATTTGTTTTTGCTGTTTCTGTGCATCTCTATGTCTCACTCTCTATCCGTCAAATACAATTGACTTGACTTGACTTTACAAAATTTTGAATTATTCTGCAGTGTTAAAAAAAGCATGATCTCATTCTTATGACAGTTTCTAAAAATTGAAATTTTACCCTTCATTTAAGTAAGAGGTTTGGGCTCTTAGAATTAGTTGTTGGGTTTGTGTGTAGTGTGAGTAAACAGCAGAACTTTTCACTTTTGACACATTCATTTTCTTATACATCTGGACTCTTTATACACTGAGGGGCCCGTGGCTCAGATAGGACTAACTGTTACATAGGTTCCAGCCCTGTTTTAGTCAGCTCTGCCTCTGCATATAATATAAACATGTGCAGTGTGTTTCCTACCCAGTGTTTAGATTAAGTGTGGGGGTGTTGGCCTCAATTTGGAGCTGCATGTTCAGTGTCAACCTATATATCTGTTTCTTTCAACAACAGCATGACATGTTTTCTGCATCTTTTTTTTTTAACTAGAGGGGGAATTAAGTCAGCATTTACAAGTACTCATTGCTCTTGAGATCTTACATTTACAGTCTTAAAATAGGAAATAAAAAGTACATTAATGTGGTAACACCTAATTATTGTAAAACAAATTTCCTTAGAAATTTTTCTGATAAAATTGACAACTGTTTTAACTTTGGACCATCCCTAAAGTTCAGAAGAATTACATGTATATTAAGACTTTATTTTCATGACATTGAAATTTTGGTCATAAAATAAGGGCTGTATTTTAAAATGCATTACTTTTTTGCTGAACATCATGTCATTATCCCAAAATTTTACCAAGTTGTTTCTCAAAATATTATGATTTTTTTCTCTATAATTTTTCTTAACAGTGTCTCCCACTGACCTTTCTTGTTGTGCTGCCATTAAGCCAATTCCAACTCCAAACTATCTCCAACTGTACATTATAGTTAAAATCTAACAGGTAGTTAACCATTAAAACCAATGAGCACATCCAAGCTCCTCAAAGGATGAGCCCCTTTCATTCTCGACATTGAATAAATTTTCCTCTAGAGCTTCTTCATGGACAAACATTACACTTTAAGGGCCTCTAGTAAGGCTCCTAGAATAGCCAAGTTCTTGATAGGATCTTTAGTCAGTCCATGTTTGACATAAGGGGGTAAAAATTGACATAAAATCAGAAAAAGATTGGATGGTAATTTAAAAATATTGTACCCTGTAAGGCTCAGTATTGTTCTGCAGGTCCATGCTTGAGATGACCCAGCTGTCAGAGGGTGCCTGGCTGCTCCACAGAGGCCTGTCAAAGCTCTTTCCCTCCATACGCTGCAGGACCTGAAGGCTTCCTGACCCAATTATCTGGTAGACTAGCCTCAGGCAGCTCCACTCGCCCTGCTCCAGAGTCGGGCTCAACAGGAACCCTGTGATCTCTCTTTGAGGTCCGGCATCTGCACTTATCTCATCATTCTGGTCATCGCTCACGGCAGCGTCCACCGCCACGAAACGGCCTGAAGCAGAAAGGAATGTGGAATTTAGAAAGTACCATAAACATTTCAGTTGTCGGAACAAATGCAGTGATTTGTTCCTCAGGGGAAAGTTTTTTATTAACAGGCTAACATTTACTAATCAGCAATAACGAAGGCTAATGGAAATGTGAGTTTTGTAGGTATGTGCTCATAATTCCAAGTATTTGGTAGACTGAAACTTTGACCTGAGATCTTGAGATTTTTACTCTGGACAAAAGTGGTGGACTGACCATTAAAATGATTTTGCAACCTCACAGGTAACGCTGCTAAAAACATTATATGATTTAACTGCTGATTAGTAATTTCTTGCAATGGAGCAACAGTCTTCAAGCTTTGTTTGTCTGTCCTGACGTCCAACAATAACCTTTTTTTTAAAAAACAAACACTAAGTAATAGCACTTGTGGAGACTGTAGGGGAAAACATGTGGATGACCATTCTTTAAACTGACCAACTGACTTGGTACACCAGCCCTACCTTTTAGTTTTTCTGTTCCAGGGGCCTTTGAGCTCTGCTTACTGCTCATTTATTCATTTATTATTGGTCTCTAAGGAATGCCCCGCTGCCCTAAGGCTCATAAAACCTGCCCAGTACACATGCACTGAAACACACACGCACCATCATCAGGGATGAGTTCACTTCACCTTAAACTCCATCACTTCAAGATGTTTTTTGTTTTGCTCCTTTGCCGAGAAACTGCAAATTTTTCAAATGTTTGTATGTACACACTGAACTGACCGAGCTGAAACTTCCCGAATCATCACCTTGGCACACACTTAAACTTATGAAGTGTCTTGATTCAATCCGTGCCAATGCCTTCTTTGGATTCTGAGAAGAGGAAAGTACATTTGACATGACCTCACTTCTCTTACAGCCTCAGTTGTGCTCATGGACCGCAGAAAAGGAAAGAAGGACTCAGAGAAGAGAGTGAATGAGCGAGAACTAAACACAGCAATAACGCACCAACTACACTGACCTTCTAACAAGCTGTCGGCAATAGCAACAAGGATGGAAACAGGAAAAGAGAAGTGGTTGACGTATCCCAGTGGGAAGACTGACAATGAGACAAGCTGCAACGGTAGAGCAGTTTTCAGTTTGTTTGAGCAAAAAGACCACAGTGGGGAAAAAAAAGGTTTTAATACATTTTTCCTACAAGGTCTGGCAACATTTAATGGAACAACAGGGCACAAGCATGCAAAAAAGAAGTCAGCTGATATATTAATTGATAATAAAAATAGTTGTTGGTTGCAGTTACCTCTCAAGAACCAGTGACGGGTCTCTGTCTCCGCCTTTATGCCACTGGGTAAGATGGTTTAGGTGGATAAAGTAAGTTTAAGGGGGAATTAAATGCTGGAACAATTTCTAGATCAACAACACTTTATCTGTTTGCCCAGAATTTCACTGCTGTGTGTCTGTGATTTCTGTTAGCAAGTTCCTAATGACAACAAGTCTCTGAAAAGACTCTGCCCCCAACTTTCGTTTGTCAAGAAGTAGTTCCAGCATGAAACTCTCCGTAAATCAAAAACTGTTGTTTTTACATCTGTTTTTGAACTTTGAAAGAGATTCAGACTAACTGTCTCTGCTTGCAGTCTTAATTCTAAGCTAGGTTCAGTGTCTCCTGACTCCAGATCTGCAGCTAGTGCTTTGACACAAGACCGCCTCTCATCTCCATCTCAGGAAAGAAAGCACATAAGTATATTTCCCAAAACATTTCTTTAAAGAAGAACCACCACGAACTAGGTCACTATTTTAGCATTAGTGAAGAGAAGTTTAAAATGGCTGCTTGATGTGTTTAGGATTTGGATGTCTGGATTTGGGACGATTGATGCTGGAAAAAAGAGTAACATCTGTAAATATCCACAGACTAACAGTGGGTTCCTCACAATCTTTTTCTTTTGTCTGTGTTAAGATTACTGTCCATCTATTGTCCATCTTCAGGCATCTGTTTACAAGACATTTTTGGGTGTTAATTAAAAAAATACATTTTTCACTGTGTTTAGACTTTAGACTTTTGAATAATAAAATTTAAATTATTACCTTTCCACAGAGACTAGGACTATGGATGCACTTCAAATGGTTCAGAAACAGCTTTAAATTCATGTTTAGCTATGCTTTATGATGTAGTTATCCTAACTTTACAAGGAATGGTGAGAGGTCAAATCAGATCTGTGAGATTAAGCTGAGCTAAATGAATGTTCAAATTAGAGAGTTTTCCATAGATAACATCAACTTAGAGATGTGGGGTGTGTTTGTACTGTCAACATGACCCCCACCTCTTAAAAACAAGCCCTAAGTCATGTCACAAAAATGGTAACAGGATCCTGCTACTGGTGCAACATAAAGTTTCTGCCTCCAGATGTGTCTGCCAGCAGACTTTCAACCTTTTGTACAGAAACTTTAATCTCCACAGTAGCATCTTAATTTGTGTCAAATCCTTGTTCAATCTATGGCAAATGTAAAGTATAAGAGAAAGAAAAATCAGTCGTCATCTCTACAAAAATGTTATCGCGATGATTTAATCACATGCAAAGGATGTAATCTGTCTCATCTGCTGGCTTTTGTCACTTTATATAAGGAGAGAATAAAAAAAAAACTCGGAGCTTAGATGGGTGTGTGCAGAAGTCGTCTGTATCAGCTGCAGTACCAACCCAGTGAGAATGCTCAAATCTGTTATTTCACACACTCCAGATGTTTCTGGACGCAAGAATCAGTACAGACCAGATGGTTTTCCCTTCACCAGTGTGCGTAAATGGCAGCACCAAGACAACTGCAACAACACACTTAACCTGTAACTGCTACTAATAGAGCCATGATAAGATGTGCACTTGGTACAAGCCTTTAAACTAAATATGCTTTAAAAATCAGAGGACTAAAGATGCTCTGTGGCATCCTAATAAAGTCTTCCAGTACCATCTTTATGCAGGACCCAGCTTGTAAAGTCTGGGTCTGACGTGTATCCGCAGGTGTTGGACTCAAAGTTGCAGGAGCCTGGCAACAGCTGGTTGTGTGCTTGGACGGCGACTTTCAGCACATAGAGAGAGAAACAGAGAGCAGAGACAGTAGCGAATGGTAAGTATGAATCACAGCAACTGGTATGAATGGAAACATGCCCTCATGCATCAGCACTGGCACAACTTGTTTAAAAAAGTACTCACCAGCAAAAGTTAGGAGGTAGAGTGGAAGCATTGCAGCTTTCTGTGGAAGTAAATCAACCCTCAGTGGAAACAAGAAAAGCAAAAAGTAGGCCTTAAAATTTGCATCCGCAGACTGAAAAAAATAAGAGAAGTTTTGAAAAAAGTTTTCTTTTGAAGATGTCTCTTGTGTGTTTCGTCTGAGTGTCTCTCCAGCTCACAGACTGGCAGCACACTGCAGACTCTCTGCAGGAACGTGTGTGTATGTGTGTGTGTGTGTGTGTGTGTCGGGACAAGAGAGCAGGGAGGAGGGGGAGGAGGAGGAGAAAGAGAGAGTTCTGAGAGGGAGAGAGGGAGAAGGAGGAGGAAGAAGGTGAGTGATGAACTGGTGGGAGGCCAGTGAGGGAGCTGGGGAAAAAGGAAAAAGATGGGGATAAGGAGAGGGGACATAACTGGGGGTAAAAAAAAAGTGAAGAAGAGAGAACACTGAGATTTAAGAGTTGTTATGATAAAAAGAAGAGAAACAATGTAAGGAAGAAAAGAAGTGAAAGAGCAAGTTTTCTGTTAAATGCAGGAAGTGATAAACAACTGAATGACCATTTGGACAAACGCTTCCAACCATTTTTTTGGTCGACTGAAAACAAAGGCTCTCTTAAGGAGAATTAGTGAAAGCCTATAAACAGTCAGTACAAACAGTGTGGAAGCAATCTGTTCCAGTCACAGTCTCATCTGCTGGCCAGTAAACAGTAATGATAATGACGAAGGGGTAAAGACCATTCATTTACCCCTCTGCCCCGATTTAATCCTGCTAGTCCAGGTCTAGATTTGGAATCAAGCCACAAGAATCAAACTGTCCTCACCAGGAAACCGAAAGTGTACGTCTTTTGTTCAAACCACAGGATGCATATTAAGCAGCGGACAGGCCCACTTCAATGACTGGTTTGTAGGCTACACTAGTTGCTCCTTTTAAGAAAGATTACAGTCTTTCCCATGCAAGTATATTATGATCATTTGATCAGTACTAACAAAAGAGATCATTCAGGTTCACAAACGTGTTCTAAATGCTTCAGATCTACTCAGGAACAGATTCTCTCTCAATTTTTTCACTCTTAGATTTAAAAAAGTGCATAATACAGCCAAATGTCTGAGAACATAGCATGAGGTTGCTTTTTTTGCTTTGGGAAAGACAATTTCCTGTTCCTGAACATCTCCCCAGGACACTGACCGGGATCATATCCCTGCAACCAGGTTTGAGAAGCTTCTCTTGAAAATTGTGGCTGTATTTGCAGCATCTTCAGTCCATGGTTTTGTTGTGACATGCAACAATCTCCTGTGTACTGTCCATATAATTTTGACATAAATCACCATATTTAGTTTATTGTATGTTAGAATTTTATGAAAACATGCCTCTAAAGTCACATCTGGAAGTTGTACAATATAATGATGCTTATCTCTGTTTAAGGAGAGGCCTGAATACACAGATGATCCAAACCAATTTTACAAACCTGCAGAGAGACAAAACATTTTACCACCATCTTAAATATTTGCCTTGGCTACAGGCTCGACTAGTTTGTAGACAGTCCTGGCCCTGGCAATGTTGGAGCCCTAGGAGAGCTTTCTGATTGCCCCCCAAAAATCACACTCCCAGCTGCTTACTCCCATCTTTGTCCAATCAGTTTTTGAATAACAGTTTAATGGGGGCACAGTAGTGTGTCTGTTATTATAAGTGTAGGTTAATTTTAACACTGTTTATAGTGAAGTTGTTGCAATACTATGATTAATGAAATTATGCTTGTGACCACGCTGCTCTGTTTTTGCCACCCAGGCGTGCTGTGTTTACAGTTCACATTCATGCATCACAGTTCAGGGGACGCAGGCAAAATAATTTTTAAAAAAAAAGCATAATGAGCATGGTGCCTGTGACCATTTTGCACCCTCGGCGGTTGCCTGGGTCGTCTGTAGGAGAAACCACTCCTGCTTGTAGGTATTATTGAATTATAGTATTTGTGAAAATAGACATCGGGCAATTCTGTCTTAATTATACATGTGCACCTATAAGCAAAAGTCTAGATGTGTTCCTATTTTTTTTTTCTTTTTTGCACTAGTTTCAATTGAGTGCATATAAGCCATGTGGGGACTTGAATTTTTAGACAGGATCTTCAAAGACTCAAATTTGGGATTGGGACTGTTTCACTCCTGGCATCCATCTCAAGTTGAAAATTTGACTTCTTGACTCACTGACTGCACCAGACACCCTCATTTCAGTGTCATTGCAGGGGGAATGGGTTTGTGAGGTGGGTAGGAAAATCAAATAGCATGCCTGATGTTGGTGTCTAGACTTTATTATAATTTTTTGCGAGGGAGCCCTCTCATTCACACTTGTGATCCATGTGTCAGACCTGCCTTCTCTCCATCAGTCTTTTCCCCTTTCTGCTGTCGTCTTGCACATGGTCAAAACTCTTCCTTTCATTATCATTGTTTTATTGAGGTGCCCTGAGCACTCTCAGACCAGATGGGGATTCAGTTCTCCCCTCATTATCTCTAGAAAGTCTGAATGCAGCTATAAGGATTCTTTCTTCAGAAGTACTGTGGATCTTAATCATCTCCAGCTGTTTTTTTGTGAAAAATAATCAATTTCAAATGCAAACGGTACAAATTCTTAGGTCAAGAACAGTGACTAAAGAGAAGTTTGGTCCTTTTGCCTGAGCTTGAAGGACTGACTTCAGGGATTTCTGCATTTATTGAGTTTTAAGGACAATTTCTTTTTTTTGTTTGTTTGACTTGTTAAATTTCCATAACTAATCTGTTTCTGGTTGTCTGTGTTTGTGTAGACAATATGATGGAGGTCCAATAAATAACTGAAGAACAGCCAGAATGTTTTTTGTATTGCTCATGCTGAAGTTGCTGTGGTGTGATGTTACTGTTATGACATATTGTCCTCAGTATGTGTTTTGTTGCCAGAGGGCTCAGCAGGTTATCCCATGTGGCCCTCCACCCTCCCTCTGGGAACACCCCAGAGGACTGCCTCTGAACTCTGAACAAGTAACAGGGAATTACTACCACACTAAGATATTAGAGACGTCACTGTGAAGAGAAACATGAACAGAAATCTCTTTTTGGCCCAACAAACTTGTCTCAGATTCTGTGCTTTTACTCCACCTGCTGGAAGCATTAGTAAAAGCTTACAACAATGGTCATTTTAAGTCGGTTATTAATGTGAGTCAACATTATAAAATAATAAATAAATAGGATAAAATTAAAAAGACTCCTCCATAAGTGACAAAATGGTGTTTAAAAATGTGTTTTATATTGAGTGCAAAGGCTTACAGGAGAATACAATTCAGAAATCTTTAAAAAAAAATCATTTTTTTAGATAAAATTTGGAAATTTTACACACTTAATCCAACATGACAGAAAAATCTTGTTAAGTTTTTTCATGTACTTTGAAGACGTAATAAGCAAGAATTTGCAAGTATATGCTTAAAGCCCTGTTAACAGTCAAACATTTTGATGCACTACAGGCTTAGTTTTTGATAACTCAAAAATCTTTGTAGGTTGTTTGTGTAGGACAGTCTGAAAATGCCCTGTAGCAAGTTTGGTGTCAAATTATGAAAAAAATGGGTGAAGATAGGTTCTGTTTGTCTAACAGTTTTTGATAAAAACAGAGTGTTGGACCTAATTTTTTTCACAGTGAAGTGCACTAAAGTTCCTTCACAACAGAGCCAACATTTTGGTTTAAGTTGCGAAGATAGGAAACACTTTTTAATGCCATTTATTTACAAAACATTTATAAGTAAGTAGTTAATGATGAGTGAATGATGTGTGGAGCGGGTGGGATCTGGCAATTTGAGCCTCTTAACCAGGTATGACATGCAGTTGAAGCTACCTCAACTAATAACTTTTAACAAATGGGCTGGACAAATGGACCAATAGGCTCACGTGGATGATTAGATTAGATTATAAAAGATTATTGATTGATAAACTGTAAACGTCAGAGGTGTCCTAAATGTTAGAGAGGGAGGCTTGTAACCAGAGGGTTTGATTCTAATGCAGTAAATCCAAGAGGGTGAAATAGAATCACTTGCCTCTCTTTCAGTACCAACACTGATGTGCCCATGAGCAAGGCCTGAAAGCCCTAACTGGTCCAGTGCACTTGCTCAGTGGCCAGAGGATGTGGTTTTACCGGGCAGCTTCAGGTGTAAATGTGAGTCACTGTGTGAGTGTAAACAGGGTGTCTCAGAAAAATAAAACACTGCTTTCTGTGAAACTTTTGCAGATAATAAAAGGGAAATATTTACAATGAAGTGTCACTAATATTGACACCATCCTGCCAAAGAACGCCACCTGCAGAATATCTAAACGCACAGGCACCAGCAGGTTAACATTGAGTTTGATTGTGTCATGAACATTTTGAATTTAGGCCATGGGTTTGTGCGTGACAAGAGATAACTCTATAATGGGTTGGAATGAAAAATTAATGTGCGTTAATTCCAGTAATGGGTTCAGTCTGCGTGCTATATCACTAATGTCACAGTATACCTTCATCCATGTATGCAGACTATTCCACAAATTATTGATGTCTACTCTGGAAATAGAACAGCAGTAAATTGGACTCAGAGCATGACATACGCCTGTGTGACATGAGTTAATGCCAGCAGCAGAGTGATCATGTTAACTCACATACATGCCGATGACCCATTTCTGCATGTTGCACTCTGTATTTTAAAAGCTTTTTGATTGGCTCAGGGCTCAAAATATGTCACACACACCTCCAAATCCACCCAAAGGTTCACAATCTGTATTTTAGACGACCACGCACACTGTGTGGGATCAGAGATATGAGGCTGCAAAGATAGCAATAACAGATTGGATGCCATGGTTACTACTCCACACCATCACCATCCTCCGTCACGCATTGTTGTCAGGGTAACGGCTGCTTTGGTGGAAAGGTGCACGTGACTTAGGTGAGAATACATTACAGGGGCTCTGTAATGAGTAGGGTGGCCCTGTCGGTCTGCTCTACTAGGCCTTGTGTGACATAGAAACATGCACGGATCATCCTGCCTGGGGCCTTGCAAAAACATGCCACCCTCTGCTTCACACTCCATTCAGTCACGATTGGTTACTGTATTTTCTATTATACATGTCAGCTAGACAACAAGAACAACAGGCCTGGAGTGACAAGGTTTTATGTAATATTTAAACAAGCCGTGGAGAAAACAAAAATGATAAATGTTCGTGGATACATTTGCATTTAAATCTGGAATAAATCATTTAATTATGCCCACTTTAATGCTATAAATTACAAAACAATTTTGAATCAGTTTTAAATAAAGACAAAAATTATAGTATTTCAATAATCAGAATAGAGTTATCCAAATGATTTTAATTTTTGATAATCAGTTCTTCATTTCCATGTTGGTTTTTTTCCAGAACCTAATTGTCACTTTAGTTTCATTATATACAATAAACTACATACAATACACATGCTGATTACATATAAAAAGTCACATTTCCTTTTTTCATGCCTGCTTCATACTATGACCATTTCTACTGAGTTGAAAGATTATGAATATTTTTGGACCATAAAAGGAAATTGAGAGTTACATTACTTTTATTAGAGATTTTTTACGGAATCTTTTGACCAACATAAAGGAAAGATATTCCACCTATCATACATCTGGGATTTAGTTCCATCTCTTTTGTTTAGCCAAACAAAGATGATAGAATGGAGTGGCTCCATACTTATCTTGAGGACAGATTCCTTCCATTTCAGCTGAATAAAAATGACTAAATACAAATTATAAGGTACTTATAATACTTATATAAGGTACCTACGTATCAGCTTACGTAAATTAAGATATGAAATGTCAAAATAATTATCATATAAAGCATAATAATTTTAAACTTTATTTCCTCAAACAATTCCAATTTATCATACATAGGCTACACATTTCCACTGACAAAAGACTTGTTTTAATTTATTGGGGAACTATTTCGAATGATAGATTGCTTTTCTCTGCACAGGAAAGACAAATTTATGTTACTTCCGACTGACATCTTAGCACACGTAGCCTAATTAAAGTGTTGACACTTTTCATTTTTATACGTTTTGATTGTGGTAGGTAGAATATTTTTGTTTCTGCTGTGCAGTTTTAAAGTAAGATTGCTTTAATAACCATATTATTAAACAATTAGTTTTTTCTATCATACATTTTATTTGGGAAAAAACTAAAAAAAAAAGTCTAATGTTAGCGAATGCAAGCCTATCTGTGCTGGTAGCTAGCTATTGTGAAAGTTAAAATCTAACATGTAAAATTCTCACATTAAGATGTCAAAAAAAGTCTATATATTTGGCATATATTGTGTTGACAGGTTTGCTTACATGATTTCAAACGTTTCCAGCTATGTTTAAAACCATAAAAGTTATTTTATTAACCATTACAGTGCGTTTCGTTTTATCATCTTCGCTAATTTCCGGTTGGCGCTGCAAACATGACTAAATGTAGGGTTAGTTAGTAGATTCCTATGATGCCGCGCAACTTTTAAACGTCTCTTTAAACTCATTTTCATTCATCGGTATGTTAGAGGGACCTCTAGCGACAGAAATGACATATTGTGCGTTTAACAGTAGTAGCTAAAAGTGCAAAGGATGAACAAGATCAGCAAAGGGCCAACAGGATATCACTTTTTACACTTGTTTGACTTTTACAGGTGTTTTAATCACAGTGTCAGTGGTTGTAATACATCAGTACACCAGAAAGATTCCCAAGCAGATAACAGCGACACCACCGACGACTCCTGGCATTAGAGGAGCTTACGGCGTTGCAGCAGGCGGGCAGAACTACAGCAGCACTTTGCAGTCTGCTGCTGATGGAGTAGGTGGGACGATGCTACCCTCATGGCCGAAAGAACTGTTTGTGTCTGCACCACCAGCATCAGCAGTGTTTGCAAAGGCGCTTTGTGCATCGCTAATCCGCTCTGATGTCACGGTGCAGAAGGAGGGGCTGAGCTCTCCGCTTTAATCCGAGCAAGTTGTCTGGAGGGACAAACCGAGCCAAACCAAGCCGAGCCAAGCGAACAGGCACGGGAACAGGAACAGTGGAGATGTGTACTGCAGCAGTCGGACCCGGCCCTCTCCTCCTCTGACATGCAGGTAAAAGAGTAAATTTCATGTTCGGCAGTCCGGTGACGGAAAGCTGGGTTTAGTTTGGGGCAGCAAGGCGGAACCAGACTGTATTCAGGTCGTTTTTTTTCGCAGATTGCGGATCCGACACCTGCGGAGATTTAATCTGAACCGTCAGGAGGGAACAAGGGCGGCGTTTAGACAGGTGACAGTCTGCTGCACTTTTTTTATTCAAATGGATGTCAGGTTATTCAGGCACTGGGATATAGTGAAAGACTGTATGTATGTGACTCCCAGGATGTACGGACATCACATTCAGAATAACGCCATAATAATTTATGATTTGTACAAAAACGCGTTGAAGTGGGGCGATGTGTAGGACGGAACACCAGTTGGCAAGAAGGTCAATTATAAAAGAGAAGCTTTTGCTCCCCTTTAACAAAATAAAATCGTTTAAGGCCATGGAAGGGGATTTAAAAAGCCAGTAAACCTTCAAAATAAAAGCATTTGCCAGCTTGACACTTAATCATATATAAATCCTCTCCCTGTGTAGGCGTTGTCTACATGTAAACACAATGTAAGTAATACCACTATTGATGCAGCCCACCACAGACCATATGCTTGCTGATTGAGTGTATCTGTCTCTGTTGCCTTATATGTGTGTGTGTGTGTGTGTGTGCGTGTGTTTAAGAGAGAAAGAAGGGATAAATCCTGCTCTAAAGAATTAAAAGATGAGAATTATACACCAAACTAGTGAAATTTATATATATTTTTTCATTATTTTCTCAATTAGCCACTTATCTCAAATCAAATGTCTGATAATTGTTCAATGCCAATTTTCCAGAGTCCACTATGGACAGATGTCTTCAAATTGCTTGTTTTGTTTGACCAGCAGTTGAAAACCAAAAGATCAGTTTTCTTCAGTTTACTGTTATGTAATCAGAGAAAATCAGCAAATCCTCACAGCTGAGAATCCAGATGGAGGTGATGTTTACAATTTTTGCTTGAAATTTGTTAATCAATTTAAAAAATGTTGTTAGATTTTCTGCTGAGTAGTGTGATAATTAATTAACCAATCACCTAATTGTTTCAGCACCTGATATCCAAAATTAAACAGAGATCAGAATGAGGGCCTAGCAGGTTAAGGAGAATTTTTAAACTTGGGATTAAATGTGTTGATACTTGTGTGATTAGAGAATAGATATGGCTTTCAGAAAACATTTGGTCAGTAATTTCATGGGTGCTAAATGTTGCTTAATCCTAGTCACTGCCCCACCCAGTGTTTCAGTCATTAAAACTTTTTTAAGCTGCTCTTGGATATTCATACAACTACTTCTACCATTAACACTGTGTTGTATTAGGCTCTTTTGCTTACTAGGACTATAAATGTTGCCTAAGTTTGAACCTCAACCTTTAAGCCATGATAATGAAAGATCTTATAGTTTAGTTTTAATTTGTGTAAATACTGTCATGGAGCACCAACAGTATACTCAACCTCAAATATCATCAGGTAGTTGACATTGCCCAGACATCTTAAAAGCTGTAATTATGTTTTTACAATTTTCTGACATTTTGAATACCAAATGATTCATTTTAATGATGAATTAATGAATATGTGTGTGTCATAACATATGGTTCATGAAATATCTGTATCATTTTAGTGTAAAAGAAATTTATATTTCGATAAAGGAAAATTTCAACTTGTTGATGTAATGACATCCCACCTTAAGCTGACAGCAATGAGCATGGCTGAAAGTAGAGTTGTTCCAGTCATCTTAATATGGCTAAAATGTCAGTGTTGTTGAATACACAAGTCTGTGCGCCAATCCATAACAATGTAATTAAATAATTGGAAACCAGACCCTGCCACCCCCCAGCAGTGTCCCATTCACCTGTATGAAACTTAACACAGTCTTTACTGTGTTAAGTCGTCAGCACCCTGACTTGAGAAATATTGAACACATCCATGATGTAGCATCTATACAGGATTTGTTTTACACACCTGTCACAAAATGGTGACACTGATATGTAGATATTTTTTAAAGCACTGGCATCAGATCAGCACATGGTTTTGGCTGATACACATCTTCCAGATATCAAGAGGAGACAATAAAATACACGTATGTCATCGCCTTGAGCAGAAGCTCACTACTGAGAACAAAAGCCAAAAGTCATGAGCCATTGTGAGTTCTAAACAAAGCAGGCAAACGACTTTAGTTCAGCATAAAATCACCAAACACTTTGACAAGTTGTTCCGTATTTTGTCGTATTCTTAAGCATATTACTATGGCAAAAATACCCAGACATATTTTTGGATTATTTAGGGCCATATTACCCACCTATGTCTATGAACTGAAAAAAATGTTGACAGATACCATAATCCAAATAATTGTCAGTTGACAACTTAATTCAGTAAAAACTAGTGTGATTTTTGCTTTTGTTGTCATTAAGCCCTAATATTAGGCATGTGCTGAAAGAAGTGAAAGACTTTTGGATAGATATACAGTAATTAGTCAAGGTCCTTGCAAGTACATACAGCACGTGTGTGTTGTTGTCAGTGTGCGTTTGTCTGTCAGAATAAGATCAGCGAGTTAATGGGCTTGTAAATCCTCCACCCCGCGGCTCTCACTGCAGCCTGACAGATGGAAGTTCAGCACTCTGCAGGCCTGAACGTTTCACTGCCGGGCTGCCAGGGCCATCTGCGGCCTGGGCAACCCTTCGACCCCCCAGGCAGAGAGGGACATTAGCAACCCTGGGAGTCTGCCCTCACTCCTGCTGCATCTCCTCATGTTCCCTCCCTGGCAGTTGTGGTTCGTGCTCAGATTACAGGATCAACATTAACCTTTGCCCTCTGTGTCTTCTCTCTGTTCAGTTTTTTAAATCTAGAATTCATACATCTGCATGTATGAGGTGACGACCACATCTTTGAACCCTCTGCTGCCTCTTAATCCAATATGAAACATGTTGATTCAGGAGCTGCAGCGAGTGATAGCCAGCAGTGAGCTTACCATTAGTTTACAAGAAATCCACTCACATGAAGGCAATGGATCCAACTGATTACAAAGAGAACCTTTAAAATAAAACCAAGAATATGGATTAAAAATGATCCAGGATACTTATACTGAGAATAAAACTTTATTATGTGTTTTTTTAAGATTTCCCAGCTAATAAAACAAGAAAATCAATGAAAAAAAGGAAAATTCCAGCAAAATTACACATTTCATCTTTAAGTAATGTACATAAAAATGTGATTTTTAAATTCTTCAGTAGGATTTAGATGTGAAGGAATTCCTTTAAATCAGTATTCAAGATTATCTTAGGAGTCTACAATGCTTTAAATGTTCAGCGCACTGAAAGTACAGAGTTAAGGAGTCTAAAGGAGGAAAAGCGTCACCTTACTCATGCATGTAGTTAACATTTATGTTTTTTTCTGATCATTAAGGTCAGACAAATAATTTATGACAGAAGCTTCAGGGGAATATATGGAGTAGCAATAGTAAGAAATGCTGTTAAATCTTGAAATAGACCTTTGGAGGCAAGGTTTAGTCTCCTTTAAATCCGACTGAACATTTGTCTCCATTGCCGTCTTTTCTGGAAGCAGTTTATTTTTCCTGCAACATTTAGCAGGATTACGTTCTTTCTCAGCTCATTGACCTCAGACACAGTGAAGCAAGTGATAAGAGATAAATGATGGATACCCTGATAATCTCGTCATATTAAATAAATATCAAAACTGGGCTTCTCTCTCACACAGGGCATTTATTATTCAGGTCGATGCCCTATTCATCTCTCTGTGTCAGGTCTTATCTGATACCAGAGAAATGTCACTCCTTGTCCTTCTGCCCTGCCTCCCCCTCCTCCTCCTCCTCCCCTCACTTTTCTCTCTTCCCGTCCTGTGACATCTGCCAGCTGCTCGTGAACGGATGAATGTAGTGCAGATTAAAGTGCACTGCACACCCAGATGAAACCCAGAGGATTTAGTTTTTTTTGCTATTAGCATTATACAGACAGGGAGCCCCTGGCCTGATACTCAGCATCACTGTAGTGTTTCCTGTGTTATGTGTATGTGTGTAATCGGAGTCCAGTGGGAGCTTGGTTGGAGATGGAGATGGTTGGAGGAGGTAGCCTCTAGCTGGTTGTATAAAGTGTGTTGTTCTGTTCTCAATGGCTGCACTCAGTAGTTGGATCCAAATGCCCGTTGTCATAGGCTTCCTCATGGCTGCCCCCCAGATCTATCCATCCATCCATTAGCTTTACACCACTTATCCTTGAAGGTCGTAGGAGTGGTTGGAGCCAATCCAAGCTGACATTGGGCAAGAGATGGTATATGAGCCCTGAGCGAGAGCTGCATGGGTGTGAGATTTCCTCTGTACCATAACTCTTCCAGATAACATCATGGTTTTATGCTATAAGTTATTGAACTAGTATTATTATTATTAGTTGCGATGCACTTAATTAAACTGAAAACAGGAGATTTTTCAGTGGAACAAATGCTTTATAACATTTTCGCAAAGTATTACGACCTGTCTTAAGTCCTGGTTTGTATTAGCACTTACATGAAGAAGTTCAAGACCACAGTTAATGAACATGATATGATATCTATTCATTTTTATACCCTGCAAAGGTTTCCAGTTAATCACAAAGACACACAGAGATGGATGACCATCACACAACCACTAATGCTCACAATACCATCTGCAGGAAGCTTAGAGCTGCCAGTTAACCTAACAGGTACGTCTGTGGACGGTGGGATGAAACCTCTTGGTGGGAGTCAACAGTGCAAACCACTGCAGTGCTGTGTTGTCTGTCTCTTCTTTTACCTGAGAAAATTCTTTTTTTTTCTGTCTTTTAGCTCAGGCATTCAGTTCGGTTCATTTCAGGTTTATTTATAAAGTGCCAAATCACAACAGAAATGATCTCTGAGGGTACTTTTCATATTAGAGCAGGTCTAGGCTGCACTCTTTGTAGAGCTGCTAATTATTTATTACACAGCTTGTTCTGTGTGGCAGACAGTCCAAAACCCAAAGATAAAAGCAGAAAATAATTACATTTAAGGCTCTGAAACTTGAGAATGTTTGTATTTTTCACATCATAAATAAAAAACATGGTTGTTGGATTTCCAAAGCTGTTCCAAATCATATTCTGTAAATAAGATGTTTGACTGAAAACAAATCAACAGATTAATACATAATCAAAAATAACAGGAGTTGGATCTCAAAGTTTGTTTGTTTTTTAACACAAAGCAAATGTATGACAGTTTTACTGAAATTGAATTCTTTGAATTGACATTTAGCAGGACTAAAGCCCTGTTCACACCTGCATCCCTATCCCTGAAATATTTAGGAACATTTCCCACAAAAAGTCCTGTGTAAATGGAAGCGCACATGAAGACCTACGAACATATCAAGGAAAATGCTGGTAGGGCTGTCTGGTGAATGAAAACAGTAACATTGCAGGGAAAAGCATGGAAAGAGGTGCATAATGCAGGGTGGCGCACCAAGCTGTCTACATCAGTGGAGCTGAGGCGGAGCAGGTTAAACAGCGTTAGGCTCCTGGGAATCGGCTTCATACAGAACCTGACACAGACATCAAACATTTCCACCCTGGTTTTAAAAAAAGGCAAGAAATCACTTTATTTCAAAAGAAATCCCAAGAAAGCAAAATTCCTGTGCCGAGTTCTTGTTTATCTCTACAAAGGAGTGATAGTGAGCACTCTGACTGGAAATGTTACATACTGACAAGGGATGTAATTTTCCGGTTTTAGTAGTAGTAGAGAAGGGGAGAGCAACTGCATTTTATTCTGCAAAGTTGTGCTGTAAAAATGACAAATGATCTTAAACCTTGTAAAGGGCTACATCTGCCTGATGGAAGATGCTTTCACTAGCATTGAGCAACTGAATCACAAGAATCTGCTAATCTGGCTAAATGGCCACCCCCCTCTATGGTGCTTCAGTGTCTGGCTATCTTCACATTTGTGTTTACTTCTGTGCAGTTCATTATCCACTTTTCTTGTAATATTCCCTTTATATATGAGTACATGTTCCTGATTCAAGTGATTCTCAAATTAACATTATTTGCTTTGCAAACTTGTCGAATATTGAATACATTACAAGAAAATTAGCACCAGACAAGACAACTACTTTCCTTCAGTGTTCCTGAATTGATAAGCCACTATTCCACTATATACATGTACATCTGGCCGTCTTCCATTTTCTGCTTCATGTGTTGAAATTTATGACTGTCGGCGTCTACAAGCAATGCATTACTGACGTCTGTTGGGCTGACACGCAGCATCTAGCCCTAATAACTTTTCCGTTTCAAAGTGTTAACTTAAATTTCCTTTGACCTCTAATGTGTGTGATTTGACTTTTCCTCTTGTCCTGATCATATTCTGTCACCATCTTTTCCAGGCTTTGCTATGAGCTGGATTCTCTTGGAAACTAGGAACATGTTCTAAAAATTGGAATCAGATCACGTCCCAGTCATGAGCCAAAAGTACCAGGGAGAGGCGTCCAGGGAGGCAGGTGAGGAGCACAAGGTGCCTCCAAGGAGCAGGCAGCCCAACGGGACGACACCCGGAGAACCTCCCGTGCGTCGGTCCTGGAGGCCGTGTCAGATGCTCAACCAGGATGGTGAACTGAATCCCCACTATCATCATCACCACCATCATCATCACCCTCCTCACCATCACCACCACCCCTCCACAAGCCGTGGCCCCCCTAGGCACCGCCGTCGGCCTCCGTCAGGGCAGGGGCAGGGCCAGGCTCAGAGTCCTGGGCAGGTCCCAATGGTTTCTCCTTCCAGGCCAAACGGGGATGAGAGTCAAGACACTGAGCCTCATCCCCGCCCTGCTGTTAGCCGATACCGCCGTCATGGTGACCCTAACCCCAGGCACAGGCACAGGCAGAGGCAACCAATCAAAGAAGAGGTTCAGGACTCTTCACCATGTGCAGATGAGAGAGGAAGTCCAGCAGAGCTGCCTGTACAGCAACAATCTTCAGAAGATCCTATAACAGACCAATCCCAGGACAGAGGATCTCCTCACCACACTCCCGTTGCTGTTGTCACCCCCACCCACCTCTCACCTGGTCCTGCCACCCATAACATGCAACTTCACGTCCAACACACTCATCCTGCTGAGTCAGAGGAGGACCTCCAGCAGGGTAAAGTGAAGTGTGAAGAGGAGCCTGTGGAAGTTAAGGAAAAAGACGAAGACCAGGAAAAGGCAGAGGATGCTGACCTCCATCCAAGCCCAGGACACTCCAGCTACCATGACGACATGCAGACAGTCAATGACGAGGTGGAGGAGCATGGCGAGAGGGTGGAGGAGGATCAGGAAGAAGTGCTGCATGAAGTAGTGGAGGACACTGCAGCTCAGGGAAGTGAAATCACAGATCTCTGCTCTGACACGGAGAGCGCCGCCTCACTGAGTATGGATGGACCTCTTCACAGCCCGCCGCCCCTCCAGTCACCAACGCCTCCCTCGTCCCCTGACCTCCCACCTTTCCCCCAGCTGGACCACTTCAGCGAGGACACCAGTTTGAGCACTCTGCCTGACAACGACCTGCTCCCTGAAGAAGATGAAGAAGAAGAGGAAGAAGAGGAGGATTGCTCTGAATCATGCTCACCATCACACGGCACTTCCTGCTCTGAATCGTATCCTAAAACCTATGCAGACTTTTATTCAGAGTCCCACCAAAAATCATACCCCGAGCCTGTTTATGAATCTTACTCACAGCCAAAACCCCATCCTAACTCTTTCCCTGAGCCCCTAAAGACCTCCTACCCGGAGTTACACAGAGAACCTCGCAGGCAAACTGGTTGGAGGACTGAGCCCAGTGAGGCTCAGCAGGAATCCCGCCAAGAGCCCTTTACCAGCCATAGACATGAGAATGTACAAGGGACTCCATCCTCCCCAACCAAGGGCTCCCATCATGCCCCGAGGCAGGGCAGAGACCGTCGCTCACATCACTCCCCTCTGGACCGATCCGTTGGCTGCCGGCTGCACCACTACGATGGACAGTCTGATGGCGAGGGGGGCGACGGCGATCAGAGTCCTGTTCCGAAAAGTCGCAGGCAAGCACCCAGACAGGCAGACTCCCAGGCCAAAAGCCCCTCCTCTGGGCAGAGCAGCTCGGGTGAAGCCCAGGAGGAGCGCAACCCGGCGGGGCTCCAAGAAGAGGAAGGTACGAGGGGCTCGGGTGACGCCATCAGCCTGGCGATAAAAGACATTAAGGAGGCGATTGAGGAGGTGAAGACAAAGACAGTACGCTCGCCCTACACACCGGATAAGCCCGTGGAGCCGATCTGGGTGATGAGGCAGGAAGTCAGCCCCACAGAGGACGGATACCCACTGCAGAATACAGCTGGCCAAGTAAATCTCACTTTACTTATCAGTAATGGGTCTTTTTTTAATTAAGTAGTAAGTTAGACATTTGAAAAAGGCAGCATGTAGCAAGTTTTTTTGAATATACAGAGTTTTACTCAGAGTTTTTTGCAGATAAGCTGTAGGTAAGACTGGACTGTAGATCAATATTTTATCAATATTGTGAAATGAAACTAGATTTTGTCTTAGATTTTAGATAATCTTACATTGTAATATGGCAAAAATGCTCTCCTCTCTTAGTTTTAAAAGCTGCATTACAGCAAAGTGATGTGAATTTTAGAATTCTGAACCAGAGAGAGCCACACTAATATTTACCTTTACCTACTTAGTCATTATATCCACATTACTCACTTTAATTATCAAAAATCTCATTGTTAATATTTTGTGGAACACCAATAGCCATTCCTACAATATGTAGGAACAATACTAAAATATGATTTTTTGTCTGTCTTGCCCAGCCAGGCCAACTCCATCACAGTTGTTAAAATGGTGAAACTAGATAAGTTTCTGCTCCTATTGTACAACACATTTTCATAACACAGAATGAGTTTTTTTTATATAAACAAGCAAAAAAAAATACTGAGCTGTAATTATTTTTCTGTTTTTATTGTCACTGCAAAGTGTTCATGTTTTGCAAGTACATGAGGCAAGAATCAAAGGAGTAGTACTTTAGTATTTCAGGAAATGTACTTTTTCACTGTCTTTCCAAAAGTAAGATAAGAGGATTAATATCAGCTGTTGTGTCTTTGCACTGAGGACAGCGCTGGAATGAGAACGTGTTTAGCCCAACTTAGCATGCAGACATAACAGGAGAAAACAGTGTGTCACTATCTGAAGGCACAAATAAGCATAGAAACCACTCTAAAGCTGTCTGAATCTTTTTGTATCCAGTGTGCTTATTGAACAGAACATGAGCAGAAGTAGAAAGAGACCATTTTTGTGCTGCATTTAAAAGTTACCCTTTAATTTTTCTTGGTGCTTCTATTTTTTCTCACAGTGTGAAACTATACCTTTAAGGCTGTGCTGATGAACGATAGTGCCTAAGGAGTAGGGTCTGCAGAGTTGCAATAATTAGATTGGATTTCATTGCTTTCAGGAAGCAAGAAAATGAAGATTTACATCCCTTGTTCTCATTTCATTTTGTGTTACGCAGATTATTGCCCAAATCCTGAATCATGTACTGTCTGAATAAGGAGTCAGCAGATTTTCAAAGAAATATTTTTTTATTTTCTAATTTTTTTCTTGACTTCTTCTCTCTCTGGTTCTTTCTCCCAGTCTTCTCCTCACTCCCCCTCGCAGTCTGTGTCTGAGTCTCCGTCACGCTACGCCTCAGTTCCAGCTCGGGAGCCTGTGAGTCCTCTGAGAGCTGATTCCGCCAGAGCACTTCATCCTCAAAACTATTACCAACAGCAGCCCCAGAACAACCATCACAACCAAGGGGGCCACCATTCACACCAGAGGGACACCGCGAGGCTGCAGCAGACATACACAAAGCAGCAACCATATGCACACATGCCGCCGAATCAGCATCAACAACGTCAGCACCAACATCAGCACCAACAACCGATTCAGCATCAACAACAACAGCAGCGGCCTCCAGCTCAGCAGCCGCGTCCACAGGTTCAGCCGCTGTCGCCTCAGCAGCAGCAGCCCTCTGTCCAGGAGGTGAGAGTTCACCAACAAGCATCCATACATCCACAAAAAACAGAAAACCAGATGCTCCTTCTCATAACTCCAAAACCTGGAGAACACACAGTTTTTAAGTTTTCTGCAGTTTTAGAGTGATCCAGTATCATTTTTCTGCAAATTACTAGATACATAATTCCATTTTTCATGCTTAGAACTTGCCAAAATGTAAACAAATATGGGCAATAAAGATGAGGCTCATTGAATCCATGGCAACATGGATGAAAAAGCCTACAAAGGCAAGGGGGCGTCTTTTACGAGGTGTTTATCTGCCAGCAGCTAAATGGCTGACAGCAGTGAAAGTCACGCGGAATTTGAATGAGATAGAAGAGATCTGCAAGTATGTGAATAGAAATAATAAGATGACAATGTCTTTTTTCTTTTTGTACGTTCTCAGATTCGCAGATCTCTCCCTCAGTTTCCTACATTTGTGGATGGTGAGTGCATTTGCATATATAAATTATGTCATTCTCAGCATTGTAAGATCTATTTAGCTGTACTTTTATGTCCATGTCTGTCTGTTCATAATTAAAAAAAATTACAAGTACCGTAGAGGCTGTGGTTTGGAGATGGTATAGTTGGTGTAGTTTTTTCAAATAATTGCCATGCCCTCACTTGCTAGTCTGTGTATGTTGTGTTTATGTAACGGGGTGCATTTGGTTCACGCAGTTCCGGGACCATGTGACCCTGAAGACCTTATCGATGGCATCATCTTTGCAGCCACCTACCTTGGCTGCACCCACCTGCTGTCAGAGAGGACGCCCACGAAGAGCGCCCGCATGCAGCAGGCACAGGAAGCCATGAGCAGAGTCCGGGTGAGAGCAAAATCACAGCTCAGTCTATTTCAGTCTGCAGTTGTATCATAGTGGAGGAAGAACAGGAGATGTAGATATGTCCAAAATCACTGCCTCATTCCCATACTCACTATGTACCACTTGATAAACACACAGCAGTTTATTCCTCAGCAGGCAGTAAACGGATATTTGACACTTCCGTTGTATTGTCTGTTTGCCTTTGTGCTTGAACAGCTGTGGACACAGGTGTTATGGTGTTGGCTGAGCGTATGTACGTCCATCTGTCGGTTTATTATGGTCAACGTAATATCACAGGAACAGCTTGAGGGAAATTCATTAGATTTGGCACAGATGTTCAATTGGACTTGAAAATGACCTGATTAAAGTTTGGTGTTTCAAGGTCAAAGTTCAAGGTCAGCCTTGGCCTCACAAAACACCTGTTTGGTCATAATTCAAGAATATCTGTGCTCAATGTGACACAATTTCACACAATAGTGTAACAGGACAAAATGACCCCAAAACTGTACTGAGCGTAGAAATCTTTCAGCTTATAAAGCTGTTAAAAGCTGAATACATGCATGGAAATCACTTTTTGGGAAACATTTAATGAATAGTGTTTGAAATTCACAGTCAGAATTCAGATGCTCAGAGAGTAACGGCACAGTAAATAGTGCACTATACTTTATGATAAGAAGGGTGTGATTTCAGACACAGCATCTGCTTTCTACAACAAGAACATTTTCAAGAGCTTAGCTCATGAGAAAATACACAGTTTTCAGTGTTTGAGTTTCCTGGTGCGATGCTCGCATCTCTTCACAAATTTATTTAATTAAAAGATAAATGGTGATTTACACCTTTACGTGCGTGATTTTAAAAAAAAAATTATGCAAAATATATCAGGCTGAATTTGGGGAAATGTGTCATCAAGTGTGACATCTAGAATATTTCCTTTGAAGAAACAATACAACAATAACAAACATCACTTAGTTTCAGTGAGGATTTAAAGAAGCCAACCCAGAGGATGCTCTTTATTAAGCATTAAAACATTGTGGTACAGATCATTTTGACAATCTTAAAACTTGTTCAATTATAAATATTATGCTTTACTTTTTTGAATGAATAATACTGCTTGTAATAGTTCACAGAGAAGCCTAAGTTCAAATCCATAGCTCTTTGGTTTTGAGATACATTTTCTAACACACTCGGAGACATATCATCGGTGATGTAACTAAGGTTCACTTCATATTTGGGTCTTTTAAAGTCAGAAACCCTCAGCAGGAAGCACAGCCAGCGGGCAAAAAGTCCCCCGGTTTGTGCACAATGCATCATCCACAGATCACTGCTCCCGATCCACAGTCACACAGGCTTTCTCTGTAGCTCCACTGGATGTTACATAAACTCCTGATCAAGGCTGTGAAGCCCCGGAGACTGTAGACCCCGCTTTCTGCTTCAGTCGCAGTGCATGAAGTCAAACACGCAAAGGGAAACCACTTAGATCACAGCAATTAAGCTAAAAATAGCAGCACATGTATGTGTGTTTTGTCACACTTGATTTCATGTGGGTTGTTTTTGTGGTTCACATGAGAATAAACATCCAGCTGTGATAATGAACGCAACAAAAAGCAGGTTTGTCCTTCCTGTGTGAATGTAGTCGAGGCTTGTTTAGGGCCAGTCGTGTCAGGGAAAGGCGGCTCGTTGTGACAGCCTGGCATTCAAACGTAGAAGTGTCTGAGCGTGAGAGATGAGCAGTAAGATGTTGCCATTTCGGAGAGCCGAGTGAAAAAAGTCAGAGGCGGGAAGAGGACGGGAGCTGAGCCTGATTCTGCTCTCTGGACGGCTGACTGACAGTTCCAGGACATCGCCTCCGTTAAGGTCTGAGAAACCTACAGGGAGGGACGAGGTTAGAGGCTGTATAATGATGAGTGGGATATATGAGTCATTTTACTTTTATAGAATGGAGCAGACACAGTGAAGCCTGGATGCCTGACAGGCCAGGTGAGCTTGTAGAGAATGACTGATGTGCCCTTTTCCCCCCAAATTTATAGTCTGTAAATCTCTGTGTGAGGAACTGAGTGAAATCTCAGCCCTCAGTCGCACCAAATCAAATTCTACCTGCTCATTTGCACTACAGACCTGACGAACAGACCCCAAAAATCAAAACCAACCTGCTGAAAAATAAAGATCCCCTGTTTGGTCACATCATCAGAGAATATCACTCTCAACAACTTTTTGTTTTCATAGTAATGGGAGTGTGATAGTTAGAGACACGCTGATTATTACACAGGATGTCTGCCTGACATGCTGGAAGTGACAAGACGGCTCATCACACAGTGATACACACTGACGTCCACCACAGGTCAGGAGTCACACTCACGCTCATGATGATGACGACGTGAGGTGTGAGGAGCAGGTGCTGACGTGTTTTCTGTCGGCTCAGACACTTTCTACAATAGTAACAACAATAGTAGAAAATAACACAACAACATTTTCCTCAACACATCCACATACAAGTTACCGACATGTCCACCTCAACATAGACCTGGTTATCTACATTTATAGTGGTGGGGTTTTTAATTAAAACAGGAACTACTGCCATGTTTGTCGCAAGAACTGCAAAATTATATGTTGATGTTCAGTCAAAATGTCAAACACCATGACAGAAAAACTGCATTTGGTTAACTTGTCTCTAAATGTGAAGGTTTACTCAGCAGCACTGACTGATTTACTGTAGAATAACTCACACAATGTTTCGACACAGAGCCTTCATCTGTCTTTTGTTTTTCCTTATCACCGAACTGCATTCATTCATACCTTTGCCAGTGTCAAAACCTCCAGTTCACATCTTTAGCAGTATAACAGTAAAATAACCATCATCATCAACGGTTTAAATACAGTAAACAAAAATTGCTAGAGAAATTAAAGTAGAGTGGCCCTCAACTGATTCTTTTGTTTCTAGGTGAGGTTAGCTTCCACAAACCTGATTCATAGCAACATTAGGTAGAAATTCGTTTTGGAGTTTGGTGCCTCGCAGTTTCTGAGTGCAACACCACTGTTGTAAATACTGATTCTTTGTTTTCTGAAATGCTCTGACATTTTTATCTTGTCCACAACTAAAAACAGCAGCATGCCAAGCAAATCCCAAAACAAGTTCACCAGAATCAGTGATAGCTGTTGGTTTGTGAGACTGTGTTATGTGAAACATTACACAGGTTTTTGTACAATTTTGTACCCACTCCTCCAAGTTACGTAGTGCAGTTTTGGGCAATCGGGGAGCAGAGTGACTGACGCAGAGACTCCATTTACCCTATTATTAGTCTGCGCACCATCAAAATAGTTTTTTATGCTGTTATGTTAAGATGAAATAGTTACATGATGCTGCTTTAAATGCAGTGTAACCACATATATGTTGAATTCCTCTTATCAGAATTGAAGTGCTGCTCTTGAAACTTGAAAATTCAAGGCAAAAATGCAATTTTAATATAAAAAAACTAGTGGTGGGACTCGATTAAAATTTTTAATCGCGTTAATTATAGGGTCTGTAATTAATTAATCGAAATTAA
>JAQMCX010000026.1:946169-969962 GCA_029814765.1 Acanthurus leucopareius
TATAAGGCGCACTGTCGGTTTTGGAGAAAATTAAAGGCTTTTAGGTGCGCCTTATAGTGCGGAAAATACGGTATATGTTATACAGACAAAGCACTTGTATTGCTGCTTATGATCATTATGTTCAGAAAATATTAAACACTGGAAAACTTTGGCTTTTTTGTCAAATAAAAAGCTTTGTCAATGTACAATATAAAACAAGCATTACTTTGTTGAAGGTCATCCACAGCCTGATTCCTAAAACAAGTTTTGCTTGATAATTGATTTAGATGAACTTTTACAAATTTTATTAAAGTTTCCATCAACGGACTAACTACTTAACCCTTTTAAAACCATTTTGGCCATATGTTTAAAGGTCATGAGTGCACTTTCCCTCATAGGATCCTACCTGAAACTGTCAAATTATTCGAATGGTTAAAGAAAACACCACAGCTTCACACTTTATCTATCAATCTAAACGTGCCTTACTTTGGCCACTTGGGGAAAAACACAGTAATGTTGTCATCAAAGCAGTAACATATTACTGCCTTATAAACTGAATAAAGAAAATTTTTCAGTAAATAATATCTTCAGCAGGGAGAATTTCGCTCCACCAACTCTTGACGAAAATGTGGCTCTTCAGCTGCAGTATGCTCCACTATCTTCAACATCATTTTAGATAGGAGTGAATAAATAAATTAAAAAGATAAAGATGATCTTGCCTTATTTATTTTTCATCATACTGGGAGCTCAGGATCTCACCTGACATGGCTAATTAATTACAATTTTGAAAATTGAAATAATGACATTTCATGATTGCATAAGTTTACTTTGGCTCTCATTCAGCTGTCAGGGTGATGTCCGATACATTTGGAATATGGATTCTCTTTGCTTTAGTATCTATTAGCTAATCATTTAAATGCCCTCCCGGCAAACCACTGGGTGTAACAGGCTGGGTTTGTGTCTAAAGGGGAATAATGTAAATGAGATGAGGTCTGGTGTGTTTCAGTGCAGATGGACTCACCCTCTGCAGGGTCACGGTGTACTGCTCCCACACTGTCTCCTCCATGACCGGGTTCTGTGGAGAGAAAGGAAAGCTTACCAAGGGTAGTTTCATTTCACTGAACAGATTAATAATGTATTACGTGATGTAACGACAAAGCCAGTTCATTAGCCTATGCTGTCGTTACACAACCAGGAGCTGCCGGGAGAACAACGACAGGCCTCTGTTGGCCTGTTAAACAACAAGTAAGACCAAGAAACTTCTGGCTCAGGATGATTAATTATTGATGAAAACACTCAAAACATCAGTTGGCTTTCTTCAGCAAGCCTTCAAAAATAACTCAGAAAGACAGCACTTCCTCTGACAGACTGCTCCATGAAACCTCCAACAGGTCACATAAATCCAAGATAAACACTGTCTATACGACATTTAACAATCAAACAACTGACAAGTCGGCAAAGTCTGTGGCTGTGATGAACTATTACCAATTAATCTAGGATTCATATACATTTTTTTATCTATTATCATGACAGCCAACAAATAACCGCAGTCCAAACTGATAAACTAAAATTGGGTTTGTGGTCCAAACAGTCGAAAACCTCAAACAGACATTAAACTGAAAAAACATCCACTTCTTTGCAACCAGGACTTTTTCAGTCATAATCTGTTCATAATGAATTATCATTAATTTCCTGTTGTGTAACTGATCAATAATTCAATCAGTCTTTCTATAGGTCCCAATAAATATAGTCCAACATTTAAGAACAAGCAAAAACTTATTTTCAAAATCCAAAAACACTGGGTATACCTCAGCTTCTTTACAAAAAAGTACCACTGAGTCAGGTTTGAGTTGAACTACTTCTAACAGCACTTACAGTTTAACAATATTAGAAATAATTTTTATCCCAAATGACAATTTTTTGACAGCTGATGCCACTTTTTCTGCACTTATCGTCCCTCATTTTAGAACAAAACTAAACTTAACTCCACTCTCGGACACACTCAGGTCTTTAAAAAAAACATACTAAACCATTACGGAACCAGTCAGGTCCAACTGCCTGCCACAGACTGGATCAAATCTGAGCGTCAATAGAAGAATTACACTCACGAGTCCCTGAAGGATACGTATGGTCTTGACCGCATGGGCCCATTTCCTGTGCAGGCTGAGAACTGTCTTCATCGTTGGCGCTCTCAGTCTCTTCCTATCTGCGTCTGTCCCTGCTCACCGCCAGCGGTGCTCTGGCAGACTGATGTGCGCCACAGCCTCCTCCATGGTCACAGCTGCACAACCACCAGCAGCTCTCTTTCTGCATCTGCCCGCCTGCCTGCCTTTGACGTAAGAGGGATTCTGCTGGCCTACATTCAGCACAAATCCCACCGTCTGCAGACAGTGTAAACATAAAGACACACCAACTCCTGCACAGGCACGCGGTGATTAAAAACACCAGAGTATTTGTCCATAAACACAACACCAAATCACCACCACTGTACTGGGTTTGATGCCTGATCAGACCTTAAAAGGTATTGCAGTCAAAGTTTTAGAGATGTTCATACATCTCCTTAAGACAAACTAACACAAAACATGTTCAGAGTGTAAATCAGTCAGTGAGAGCACAATGGCTGGATCTGAAGTTGATGGAGTTGTTTTTGTAAGTAAAGTGGAAAGTGAAATCTATGTGCTGCTGACATCTCATGCCCAGGCTTAGTGAAATGGGGGCACGACTCAAGCTGGCAGCTCACCCGTCATAACCCACTTTTTTGATCTTCTGGCCTACAAGAGAAACCAGATGACCTGCAGCAGCAAGACTGCAGGGAACCGAAAATACTGTGTGAATGAAAGCAGGACGAGCGTAGTGTCTTTGTGCACTACATGGAAAAAAACACAGGGAGGAGCTTTGTTTGGAAATGCATTTTGAAATGTCCATATTAAATTTTTATCTCAAGTTGTTCTTATCAAACCAAGTAAAAAAATGGATCTGTTTCAAGAATTTTATCTGAACAAACTGACCTTTCCTTGAAAAACAGCAGGATATACAATAACAATTCAACTGTTTTAAAATGAGGTTTTAAGAATGCTAGGATTCCAATCCATGTGAAGATGAAAATTTAATTTAAACAATAATTAAGATTAATAAAGTCCTCAAACACTCTTGTTGCATCTGGAGCCTCAAAAAGATCACACTTTATTGTGCTGAATTCACCTAATATTTCATTCATACATAATTCTTGTTCAATTTTAAGTTACTGCTGTATAACACAGCAGTCTTGTTAGGCTAGATTACAAACTGAAGCTACAACAGATACAATTATCCCACCTTTCAAAGCAGCTCCCTGTAAATTGTGTGTGTGTGTGTGCATGCGTGCGTGCGTGTGTGTGTAAACACTGAGGCAAGAGAAGTGTATGTTGTAGACTGCTAAGTTTTCAACAGAGTGGAAAATAGTGTTGTACTGATAAACAAAAGCTGAAAGAAGTAACAGTATTTCTTTGATTTATTTGGCAGATCTTCCACCAGAGAGTTTAAGAAAAGAAAACCTGCAGCAGAGGAGGACATGATTTGGTGTGCACAGAAGAAACAAATTAACTCAAGAAAGCCAGATAAGTGACTCTGACGCAGCCAGTGAAGGTGCTCGGAGCAAGGCCAAACCAGTTTTAATAAGACCATCTTCTTGTACTGTGTGATATGACTGTGAAAGCTGCTCGAAGGCAGGCCTGCTGGATAAGTCATAGCCTCCTGAGTGTTGGCTATTACATAACAAAACACAAACATATTTCCACTAATGAGGAGGGAGTTGAAATACTGGGTCATGCTCGCAGGACGTGACTAATTATTTAGAGATGAATTCAAAGCAGAAATACAAAAACAGAAATGCAGCATTTGTAGGCAGATTAGAGTAAAAACTGTGAGAACTACTCCGAAATGATGGGTGATATTCAAAGCCAAAGCAAACATACAAATGTCTTGTTTGCAATTATTTCAAACTGAGAACGGCAGAAAATCCTGAAATAGAAGATGCTGGAACCAAGGAATTCTAAATATTATCACTGAAAAATAACTTCAATCATTTCTCAAGATTCTTATTGATTTCCTGAAAAATAATAAATGTACCATTTACTTTGGCTCAGTTTTCACGTAGCTCTGCAACAGCCAAAAACTTTGAATGCCAACTAGCTGGCAAGTAAATAGAGAAACTGACGTGTACAATGAAATAGAATTGAAATGCTACTGCACTGTGTTAGATGCTAATAGAAAAAAAAACACATTAATTAACTCTTAAGATGACACGGTATGTACAGTATAAAAAAAAACCTATATAAAATACTGTCTTCATGATTTCCTCTTGAATATTTTTAAATTTACCAGCATAATACGTCAACTATACCTGTAGTTTAAGCTAGGTATAACGTATATAGTCCATACATTTTGTAGAGTATCTATTCGCTAGTGAGACGGAAAGTTATTGAAAACACATTTACTGCAACTTTACTGTTCAACTGTAATCCACTCCCCAAATCTTCATCAGGCAGTCTAAAAGTCTGAATGTTTCCATGTGCTGCTTGCGACGGGTGGCATAAAGGTTACACAAGTCTGCCCCCTGCTGGGCTTTCTGTTGCGTTACACCCTAAGTCAGAAGAATAAACAAAACACCGAGGCACAAAAACGACAACGCTAGACATTTATAGCCTTAGTTTGTGATATATTGTGAGCTGAACAACCGTTACCGACTGATCATGAAACAGTGTTCATTTGAAAAACGAAAAAGAAAGGAAAAATATCATTCTGACCACCAAAAGGCACGCACTGTTGTGTGAACTGTAGTGCAGCCGCTGAGCAAATAACAAGTCAATATATTAATAAAAGTTATTGGCTAAAAGTCACGTCTAGTGCAGAAATTATTAATGTAACTTTACCCCTGAGAGTGTTTATAACTTTAGATTACTTGATAAAGCAAATGAAACTAGCTAACAGCTATCAGAGCAGGTGCAACTGGATGCAACAGGCTTCAACAGGGAATCAAGGAAACTCCTGAATCCTGACTCCGTTACCTCTCACACATACAAACAAAACGCCGTGAAAGAAAAAAGCCAACGCTATTTACGCTGACTTTCATACTTGTGAATACTCTGAATGTAACTATGGAAGTACTTACGGTGAAATACTGAGTTGCATATCTGCTCAAAGAGAGCAGCCCCCCTCCGTTAACTGGCATTACGCACTTTGAACTGTACGGCTCTGGTACCAAAGATTAAAACAAAAATAAAACCACTTTTATGTAACTGTGGGCCACAGTTTAAAAAAGAAATTGAGAGATTCAAAGTGTAAAGAGTGTATAACTTTGGTATAATTTACATTAGTCTTCGTATCGCTCTCAACTTGTTAAAAACATTAAGATTAGACAGGGAACAAAGTAGCGCCGACGGCTCCTGTCCTGGGTGGTTGGTACCAAATAAACGCGGGGTTGGAGGTGAGGCTTTAATTAAAATTTAGAGAAAACGTGAAAGATAACCGCAAACCAAAGTAAGAACGTAAAGCTTGTATTTGTTTAAATTTTAAAAACTATATACATGGTTTTAAGTAATGCTTATTGATTACATAAAGTTAGATGCACGGAAGAAGTTTACACCTGTAACGTCGCTGACATGGATCCGTCCAAAAATTCCCATTGATTTTTTTTTTTGAGGGGGGAACCTGCTGTGAGGCTCCCAAACAGACAGCACAAAAACAATTCATATAACATACAGCAGCGTGAAATTTAGAGCGATGTGTAATGAAAGGTATGGCTTATAAAGGAAATGTTTTTTTTTTTTGGCGTGTAAATCATGGTTTGGACGGACGGTGAAGTGTTTATGAGCTGAAACTGAGAAAATAATTTCTTTGGACCTGTTTTTGTGCAAAGTAGCATTTACATGTCAAAACATAATATGACCTTTAGCTGTGTTAGAAGTACACATTTGCTTAAATTATCAATGAATTAAAAGCATTCATGTTTTGCATTTCAATGGCACTAAAGGGCCCATGAAAAACAGCCCAAGACCAAAACAACAAAAGAGGACTCAAGTTTAGTGATGCAGAGCTATGTAAAAAATGTAAGGCTCTTATGCATGAGTAGCAAAGGTCCAGAACAACTCAGCATGTGCAGCTGTCCTACAATAACCTATTGTTGTGTGTGCTTCTGTTAGTGTGTGTGTGTGTGCGCGCGTAATACTATCCATTCCATCCATTCCAACCTGCTCTTATCTGTTTTTATTATCAGCCAGAGACAAATCACTGATAAGAAAGCCAGCTGACCCCAAAAAACGTTTAAAAATCCCTAATACCATCTAAAACTTAACCATTTCCTGTCAGTATTCACTATTTTTAACATATAATGGACTCCTTTAAGCAAACAGAAACAACACTGGTTATACTTAGAGAAGTAACCTTTTCAGAGTGATTTGATGACAACTTTTTTTTTTTTTTTTTAAGAAAAGTAAGGTCAATCTAGTTAAATCACCACATTTCACATCAACTAAAATATGTGAAACAGGCCTTAAAATAGGCCATCCTAATGCAAAACAGCTTCACTGGCCTGAATAATTTGTGAGTCCAAGTCATTAAAACAATGAAGCTTCTGGGACATTACATGTCTCTCTGGTTAATCATCATCCTGGATGCAGGAGGGTCACTAAAGCGTAGTTGCATTCAAATAAGGAAAAGGGAAAGAAGTCTGGGAAACACTGACTCACGTAACCTCTTATCTCCAAACCATCAATGTTCCAGGAGAAATGCAGCCATTTTTTCAGCTTGCCAACTATTTTTGGATAAACTAGAATTAAATTTTTTTAGATTATCGAATGAAGAGATTATGAAGGAGTTTAATAAGATTTAAACTCATTGCTCTTTCAACAAGAGAAAATGCTTCATCTTAGCGATGTTAAAGCATAAAACCACCCAAACTAGATTGCCCTGTGAGAGTTTCAAATGGCTTCAGTGACATACACTCAATAACATAAAACTGTAAAATAGAAATAAAGAAATAAATCATAGCCTCTGTGTTCACTGAAAAGTTCATTGGATCAGATGTATGGAAACCGATATAATGAATAAAACAGTCCAATGTTTTCCTGTGACTTGATAAAAAAAATAGAAATACTAACTCTAATGTTTAATAAATTTATCATTTTCAAAATGATAAAGCACAAGCGCAGACAAGCCAGAGTTGAATGTTAAAACACAAAGTTGCAAGTCAACAAGACCCCATACACACACACACGCATCCTGTAGAGACAGTCAGAGCCAACATTAAACATTCTGTAAACAACATACCATCATAATAGCCGAGTAGCTGCGTGAAGAGAGTCGGCGAAGGTACAAGTACTGGGCTTCTCTGGACCAACGGAATTTTCGGCTGGACTTGAGCAGATCAGTGCTGGTCTGGTCAGAGCCAGGTTGTTCCCTTCGCACACACAGAGAGAAAAACGTTAAAAGTACATATTTTTAAGGAAAAGATGTGTTGCAATCTATTTCAAAGACATTGGAATTTACCATGTAAAGGGTTTACAGGAAGACTCTGTCACTGCTTCATTGGTGTTTGAACATTCATGCTCTAATCTTTTTTAATCCACAATTTATGAAGTGTATGTATGTCATATGTAACTATTCTCTCTGGAATTAACAGCTTAAAAACCATTTCGATGGTACACTGACTTGTAATAGGGCGAAGAGTGTCTCTGCGTCAGTTACTCTGCACCCTGATTGCCAGTTACTTCACTGTGTTACTTGTTACTTGGAGGAGCAGGTACTATATAGTATAAAATCCTGCAGAACTCTTTATGGCACTGTGTCTCACAAACAAACAACTATCACTAATTTTGTGAAAGTGGATTATATTTTATGGAGGAAATGCCTTCTGGTTTTACCTTTGATGTTCTCCAGCTACTCTGCCAAAACTCTCTATGACTTACAGAGTTTTCTGAAGTAAGCTGTGACTTCTGCTACTATGGCTGCTAATTAGCCCCGTTAGCCAAGAGGCTAGCTGCCTCCATGGCCCAGTGGGCAATATTTGTTTTTACATCATGCCAAATGCGATATGGACCATGAGGTCTGGAGAAAAGATTTTTTTTTTATGTCCCGAAGCCAAAATGGACCCCATGGAAAATGTTATTATTTTAAAACTTTCCTTTAAAAAAACCAACCTTTCTTGCCGGGGAGGTGCACTTAAATGCACCAAGCTTTTCCTGTGTGTGCATATGTGCGTGGAACTAAGACACAAGCAGACAAAAGAAGACAGAAGCATCATACCTATAAATCATATCTAAATGCAGAAGAGACTGAGCTTTTCGAACAAGCCCACCACTTTGGCAAACAGACAAGAAACACATTTAATGCCACTCACCAAGTGGAAAATCTACCAACACTATTACTGTTTACAGTTATGATTATAAACACCAGAATACATTGCAGAATACATGTTTATTTAACCTCTCAAATCTATCTAACTTTATTTTAGCTAGATTTGTCTTTTTTTCTGGTAACATAATCCCCTCCTCTGCCATGTATGTCACTTTGCCTGAGGAGAAAATGCTGCACTCACTGTAATTTGACTGTCATGACTTTGTGAGTGATTGACATTCTGTCACTGTCTAAGTTGCTTATCATCAAAGTGGAGAGACAACAGACAGCCATTTGTTTATGTTCAGTGGAGCTAGACTCTGTAGAGTCACAGAATAGTATCTTAATGACGATCAAGGGGAAGTGGAAGCAATAACTCCACAGTGGTGGACTGCTAATGCAACATGTACATAATGGAGACATTGTGCTAAAACTCATCAATCACCCAAATACAACAAAACCCTTTGTTCTTGCTGCTGAAAAAAAACACACTATGTTAGCATGCTAACATTTTATTATTACCACTAAACACAAAGTTAAGTTCTAGTTAATGAGAATGTAGTTATTTTGCATGTATTTAATACATTTAGGACAAACTGTAACCTGCTATCAGTGTTGTTTGCAACATTACAGTTCTAACATTTCATCCTGAGGGGGTTATAAATAAGAATACCAACTTTCATAGAAATTCATTCAATTGCTGATATATTTAACTTAAAACCTCAAATATAAACCTCAATCCCTTCAATGGGGATTACCAAAGTCAGCAGGATACCTCCGCTGGGAAAAATGACCATCTGTACAGAATTTTTTACCATCCCCTAGCTGTTGAGATAGAAGTAAAGTGACTGACCAAGAAAACAGCACTTATAAGACATTTAACAAGTATTGCATAATGAGAAAATCTGATTAAAGATAAAGACAATCTTCTTTTTGCACCAGTCAGAACTACAACTTTAATCTTATTCGTTAAGGAAATAGAATTAAAATTTTCAAATATTAAAAGGATCAGATTAAAAAAGTAAATATTTAATGAAATGCCTTTTCATTTTCCAGATATAAGTCACTTGTGTACAGCTGTGAGTGAAGCCAAAGGAGACCAGGTTCACACTGACTGTAATTCCATAATACTACTAATCTGCTGTCTCACTCTGAGGGCAGCATATCTGACCTAATCTAATAACATGTTTAAACAAGAGGCATTCCTCACCGTGCTGAAACAGTTTTTTTTTTTTTTTTAATTGATGGTAGCAATTCAGAAATTTAGTTTGACATGTGTTCAGACAGTAAGAGACTACTTCCACACTGCACTGAGAGTACCAGGTTGCCTGTACAAGACTAAACCTGCTGCTCATAACACATTAAGCACAGACTTGTAGGCTTAGTAAAGACATGGAGAAGGGCTTGGTATCGTCCGGAACAAATGAAGCAATCCGATGTAACTCACTTCACATTAAGACATAAAGTTTAATTTTAGTATTGCATAAGTTTTGGGACTCACAAGAGACAAATCAACAAGAATGCTCAAAATCCAAGCGAAAAAAGCCGAATAATCCTGATTAGTCCATAATTTGAGTCAAGATCCAAATACACTAATACTCAGTAGTGTCCTTTATTACGCCCTCTCTGTCTGGTTAATGCCTTTTAAGTCCACGCCTCAGTTTTTATCACAAGTTTTCTGTTCTAAATTCAAGAAGTTCCCATCAGTGATAATCTGACAACGATTTTGTGGTCAATTATTACAGTATGATTAGTGACATAAGGCAAGAGAATGGAGTGAAGGTTGAAAGATATAGTTTAAGACCTGATTGTTTAACAAAAGGCCAGTTTATCAAAAAAAAATCCAAAAAAAGCTAAATCATTGTGAAGAAATAGTCGCTGGGAAATATTATTCTGCATGCAATCGAGGCCTGTTCAAACAAATTGGTCAATACTACTCAGGCTAAATACAGAAACCAGAAAGCTTCCAATAAGTGTCTTAAATAATTTTTTTGGATTAATCACTACAAAGCCTTGCACATGAGAAAAAAAAACACCAGCCAAACATATTTTTACCAGCCAAAATCAATGGACAACGGTAATGATGTGATTTTAATTGTAGAAAAAAGAAGCAGTGTAACATCAACCTGAAAAATGTTAACAAATGTGTAAGAATATGGTTAAGCTTGCTGATAATTATTTGAATTTTTTTTTTTACAGAATTTTTAAAATTTGCATAAGTAGAAATGAATGTGATTTTTCAAAAAAAAATTTAGAATCTTGATAAAAATTCTATTGTAAAAGAAATAGAAAGCAATGACAGATGTAGGCTCACATATTTTAAAAAATTAAAATTAAAGAATTAAAACATACATGTTTTATGCATCTCAGAATCATCAGGAAATAGATTTCTAAGTTTACAGGATGAATTAAAGAGCACCTTGAGTTCCTTTTACTTCTGTTGGCACCAAAAAGCTTTGGCAAAAAAGGCGATTTGGATTTCATAAAATACGAGGTGCACCTGAAAGCACCCTTAAGTGGCTGCCCCTGTGTTTGTGATTTAAGCTCTGACACAGACAGACGGCAGAGGCCTGAGGCAGATATTGGTGTCAACGTTGACCTGCCATTGTGGCAGATAGTCTTTAAAGAGTTACTTGCTAAATGAAAAATTTTCTTGCCTTTGGGGCTGGTGTATTAATTTTGGACATTGTTTCAGACACCAAATCTTTTCCCTTGCCTACTGTCTCGGCATTCATATGAAGAATCTGTTTATAGAGATAGTTAGTTGAATGCCTCGAGCAAGATCTGTGATAATCTCAGAGGAACCAAAACTCAGGGATTCAAACAAAGATGTGAGCCCGCAGTTCAATCAGCTGCAACTATGAATCTACTCAATCACACGGAGGTATGAAAGATGACATTTTACCAGCCTCACAGGTGACACAGGTCACAAAGCTAGATCCTTTACAATAAATGCACATTTGACTTCAAATTGGGAAATAATTCAATAATCGTGATCTGCGTTTCAGTTGAATCAGCTCATGGCTATGACAGGATGTTGGGTGCAGGTCATGACGCACTACTCTACCACATAAAATGATAAGTCGATTTTTTATTATCAATCATCTCTAGGTTTGTGTAACATTAGTGAAAAATTATTACTCACATCAGTCTAGTTTAGATTAGGTTCAACATAATTTTCATTACACACATAAAGTATTAATGTAGCATCTAATTAGACAAAGCAAATGGTTACAAAGTACGTTCACATATAGTCATCAAGAAGAGTGATGAAATTTGTGACTTTTTTAAACAAAGGTGATATTTTGAGCTTAACTGAAACGGTCACGTCAACACTTCAACCCAATATTTATAATTTCTTCAAATGGATGAAATTCTGCCCCAGCCCTAAATTTACTTATAAGAGCCAACCATCCGATGCTTAGAGAACCCTTTTAAAAACCCCAAAGCATTATAACAGGATCTGCAAGTAGCTCTTGCAACTGCTAATGATAAAGGGAGCAAGTCTACTGTTAGGAAAAGGTGGCACAGATTTGACCTTAACGGAAGAATTGCCAGGAGGTAATCCTCATTGTGGGACATAAATGAAAGACTAATACTAGCCAATGAGTACCTCAGTAAGAACTTGATTTCTAGTGCACTGTTCTCTTGACAGATGAGTCAAAGACTGAGTCAACAGATAGAGCTGTTTGGCTGCAACTTCATGAGACATGTTTGACGAAAACCAAATTTGACCAGGAGAACTTCATATGAAGTGTATGAGTTGCAATGTTATGGTTAGTGGCTGCTTTGCTGCCTGTTCAAGTTATGATCATGAAATTAGCAATACATTCTCAATAATCCAATTTAACAACCCATACATAATGTTCAACATGATTTCATGAAGCTATGATATATAAAGTTTGGACAGAACCATGTCATACATACAATTAAGACAAAACAAAATCAATAAAGAACAAAGGGTCAGCTGATAAGAGAATCACTTTCTATACAGAAGGAAAAAAAGTAACACAAAAATAGACAAAAAAACAAAGATGGGGCACATGGATGAGTGAAATGACACACTCAAGTGCTCTAGTGCAGATGGTAGTTTCAAAAATACAACATGCTGCTGTTAGTGTTTGATGAGTAAACTGTGGCTGGTTACAAGTTGTGTTGTGTAAAGAATGGTAAATACACTTTGACACAAGGAAGATCCAGGCATAATATTACTACCCTGGATTAATCACAATAATTGGGACATCGTTTCTGGAAAGACACTGTGATGGTGATGTTAGTGTTGAATGCTTTAAGGACCAAATCAAATTCTATCTACCTCCAATGAAGTGGAGTTGTGACAGTAAGACACACTCAGAGGCTGAAAACCTTTGCAAATAAAATCAAAAACTACCTGCATGATTAGAAACCACTAGAAGTGAACACAATTTTCACTTAGTCACTTACTACATTCCACTACAATCCATCAACAGCTTTCCTGAATTAGAAATTAAAAGTTAACAATATTTCAGTCACATGAGAGGGATTAAGAAATGATTTGTTAGAAATAAACAGACAAACATGTTCCAATACCATTTTTTCCTTACCAATCCTGATTCTGATACATACACTTTGTCTAACAGCCAATACTGAATTCTAATCCCATACCTATACCCATAATCCAGACATGTTTAACAAAATACTGGTTGTTTTTTAATAGCTGTATACGACTAACTCTCTATAGATGTTATGTTACTGAAGGGCTACACAAGACACTTGGTTTGATCAATGTTAACAACTTTTACATGTTGCAGGGTTATGAGATGCTACTGGAAGTTGTGTTTCTACTAGACAAATGATTTTGTATCAGATTGTACATAGACTCATGTACTTGCCGATACCAAATCCAGCATTCCTGGCAGTGATGGAGACATGCCCAGTACTGCTGCAGCAGTTGTTACAACATGCAGTTCACTACTACTATGCACAAGCTCTCAAAGCGTGTTAAAGGTAATGATACACTGAGACACACACACTGAGCTAACTCACCCTGGGGGTCTCCACAGTTTCCTGCCAGGAGGTAGAAGCTCCTGTTTGTTCAGAGGCACAATCCCCATGGCTGCCTGCATGATTGTTATGAACTTCTTAAACTTCATCTTCTAATTTTCCACCAACCGCATCACACACACACACACACACACCACACTGGTCTGACCGTTGCTACACTTTCATCACTCGTCCCTTAATAAAGTGTAAGATCAGAAGAAAATTCTCCACGTTTGCTCATCCCCCTCTGCATCATCAAGACTACAAACTTGTCCTCTCTTGCAGCTTCAGCGCAACCGTTTCTCCATGACAACATGCACAGCTTCAGCACCCGGAGTGGAGATGTCCGCTTGGCGTGGCTACTACGAGTCCTGCCTTCGACCGCTGAATTTGACTGATGTCCTTTTGGCTTTTTCTGAGCACGGGAGGATAACAGGAAAACAAACGGCCACGTTCCTGCCAGGCGGTGGGCCGGCCAAGAGGGGATGACAGCACGTCACTCTTACATAATTCTGTAGCTTCTCTGGACATTACACTAATGAAAACACAGCCTCTGCCACCATCACTGATGCTGCTGCTGTTGCTGCTGCTGCTGCAGCCGCCAGGATAATTGTGGTACTAAGCCCTGACAGATCATGCATGCTCCCCGCCCCCTCCTCCTATAATCCCCCATCCAGGCTTAGTCTTCTCACCATTTAAACCCGGACAGACCCATCTATTTCACCGTCACATCCTCAAACATCCATCCACCAGGGTAACCTCCCTTACGAAGGTTTACTGAGGACAAAACTACAACTCAACAAATTTAACATGAATTAATCTGTACCTCAAGATTTGAGCGGCTTCGGTACAAAAACTGTCTTCATGACAATGTCCTGATTTTGTGCATCTCATGTGAAATGTTCTCTAAATACTTTTTCCAGCTGCTTTAATTTAATCTGAATGAGTAATCTTAATCTCACAAGAATTAACACGATTGTTTTTACTTTCTTGATGCATTAAAAACATTTTATTGGTTTGTTTCATATTTTATTCTATCCCCAATAGTTTCACGCTTCCCCCCGCTCACTGCAATTTTAAAAGACTTAATATTTTCATAAACACAGCTGTGCAATAGTTTTCTGGATGGGTGATGGTTAGATTGATTTATTAGGCAAAGAGTCACTGTGTAAACTACCATGTCTCAAAGGTTGAGGAATCAGAACCACAATGTATTGGACTCAAATCCAGTTAGGGACCTTTATCTCATCTCTTATTTTGTCACATCCTGGCATGTCTCTACTATTGATATGTACTGAAAGGATTACTGTCATACTTCAAACTGGAACCATCTAATTCAATTACACCAGTGATGATGCATCAGGGTGTAGAAGGCTCCAGCACAGACATGTGGTTGCCTGGCGAAGTTGAAACTGACTCAGCCCTAACCCTGCATATTTGTTGCAGTTGTCAGTCTAAATGCACAATAACATGACAAAGTACAATTTTCAAGAAACAATCTTGAAAACAGCAATTAGAAAAGCTGATGGACCTTGAGCCTGAGTGCTAACACCCGCACAAGGTGTTAGAGGTTGGCATCTTCAGGTTAAATTTCATCTCACCTGTAAAATCTCAATTTCAATTTACAGACTTTTAACTGTTTAACACAGGTTTTGCACCGGATCACTACGTTTGTCATGATTAAACTTCCATAATTCAACACTAACTCACTTCCCAAGATACCGACAGCCCTTCTTCACTCTTACAATTGTGCAACCCGTTGTGCGTGCCACACTGCCACACAGATTAAATGTCTGTATTTTGTAGTTCCAGAGTCACCAGGTGACAGCAGGCCGCCATGTCCTCATAGGTCTGAAATAAATAAATAATCTCCACAGTCTCTTGATGAGCTGCCAGCCAATGCAAACTCCGGACAGGATTTATATCCCGGCAGCTTGGATGTCTGGATTACGTTTCTGGATGGCCGTGCCATGAGAGCTGTTGCAGATTTCACTGAGCAGCAGAAATCCCCGGGTTGAAAATATCAGGCGCACAGCGGGGGGAGACATAAACAAAACAAGCGTCTATTTTTGAACAGGTTGGATAACAACAGCACAAAAGAAAAGAAGGAGACATGTTTTTTAAAGTTCACCCTGTGCTGTCTTTGTTGAAGTTACCCAGATCGCCTGGGATAAAGGCACAGAGGACACCAAATCACTAAGCTGTGCAGAATTCACACAGCAACATGCCATTCACAGGAGGTTTTATCATAATCCAACACCTTACAGTAATCTCATAGAGGAAATTCATCCAGCCCAGACTGCACCCAGACAGTGTATGGGTATAGATACAAACACTACTCAAATGAACATGCACACAGAGCTACACAAGCACATCTGTGCACACCTGGCTCTTGGTGAGTGAAGCCATTAATAATGCATAACATATACATCTGTGATATTTCTCCTGTTGGTTTCTTCAACTAAACATGTATTGCAAACGTAGAGTTCATTATTTTTTGCTGTTTAAAACAAATTATTATCCATTAAAGCAGTTGCTATTGTGATAATATTTTGAGAACAGAAAAAAATTCCCATTATAAAACTAGAGTATTTTTAGTTCTACGGCTGTAAAGAGCAGTTTGAAATGCATTTTCTTTTTTCTTTTTTTTTAGGGAGATAACATAAAACATTACAACAAAAAATTGATGCTTAATTTGAAAACCTCAATAGAATCTTTGAACATTAAGAAAATACAGCCCTGAGTACTAACTCATAGCTTTGATTCATTAATTTCCATGAAATTCACCAACTCTGTCTTCCACAGACATTTTTTAACTTTTTGCTATGGTACGCTAACTGTGTTTTTTTTACAGTTAAGAGATGAGGATGGTATCAATGTTGTTTTTTAAGTCTTGGTAAGAAAGCAGATAAGTGTAATTCTAACAGCATCAAACTATTCCAAATTATGTTAAAAACAAATAAAACTTCGAGAACAACCAGAGAATAATTAAAAATATGGCAGCTTTATGGGGAAACTTAACTTTTAATCCACACCTTTGGTTTCATGACTAATGTTTGCTTTTGACTCAGTGCTAAAGATAAAAAACTCTGCATCAATGAGATGATAATGGCATCCTGCATGTAGACATGGGCAGATGTTTGCAAACTCATTCACCACATTCATTTTAAAGGCAGAGCAAGTCTTTTGAAACATCCAAAATTCAACAGAAGAACTCATTTAGTACAGAGGTCTGCTTCAGTCTGCACACTCAACACCACTGGACCTCATGAAAATTGAATTGAAAGTAACTCAAGTCATTCAACTGCATGTTCACAGAATCTTCAATTGTAACCCTCATTGAATGCCTTTATTCACAAACACAGCAATTCCTGTCCTCCACAGCAGTGCCATCAATCTGGTTTTTATACAGATGCGTGCTTGATGGCAACTTGTAGTCATTTCTTTTTTAGGATTGGACAGCATGTCTAGCTTCTTGGCTTTTTTTTTTGGGTCTGTTGCATTTTCATAACCGCAACATGAACCACTTTAATCTTTTAAAATATTTGAGTAATCTCCACTTTTTCTCACTCACATAAACTCCCACCAAGACACTGACCGACTCAGTGAGAGTAATTTGTTAAATATTTGGAGATCAGATATGTGTAATAAAACAATATTTTTAATAGTTCACGTTAATATAATCAAAAAAAAAGATTTCGGTCCTTGTTTTTTAAAGTAGCTTAAAATGTTCACATATAGGCATTATATTAAGTGTAAAGTATGTTTTTTCTCCATCTTAAAACTTCATAATTTACATTGTGAGTTGCCTACGTCTGTACTTTTTGCTGTCAAATCTACTTAAACCAATATTCTAAATGTGAACTGCAACAAACCTGCAGGCCAGGGCTTTCACTTTTGAGGCTCTTATTTAAATTATGAAAGAAGAAGAGAGATTCATTCTTCCGGCTAATTCCTAAGTCACTGCATGTTTTCAGTATTTAATGAACTCTGAGAATGCTTTCTTTTTTTTTTTTGCTCTGTTTCCTCAGGGTGAGCAAATGTAGCTAGAGTTGTTTGGTCGTCTTAATGCTTTTACATAAGCGGTTTGTTTCTCTGCCCCTTGTCACTTCCCCCACGTGTTGGAGTAGTGCTGTAGTGCTGCATTACTAAGGCCCAAGGCCATTATGCAATGTCCATATGCAATGCATGTGCAGGCCAGATGGAAGGACCCGTGCCACTCACAAATCTGTGATGAGAGTGTAGAGAGAGAGAGAGAGAGAGAGAGAGAGAGAGAGGAAAAAGATTGGCAGTAAGAGGAAAGAGAATCAGTGAGTGCACGTGCCTTCCAAAGGTATAATCTGGATCACCAGGGAGCAAGAAGTGACCTGGAGAAGCAAACTATGGAGAAACTAGAAAAATATGACATATGGCAATTTTCTATTAAAAATGGCTCTTATTCATGCCACAGATTTTCTTTAAAGGGATGGTCAAGTAAAACTGTGCAAGGAGAACAAGACAGCAGCTCAGTTTAAATATTGTATGCAAGCCTACCCAGAAATCCATCACCACCAGGGCTGTACCTGAACCAACCACTGACAACACTGAGGACATGTTGCTAAAATAATTATGCCTCCTTATGCACTGGCGGTGTAAATGGCCAGAAGCAGTATGCCTTTGAGTTGTCCGTCCATTCCATTCTTACAAACACAATGTCTCAGGAATGCCTCAAGGGAAATTTATTACATCACGGCATTAACTTGGACTTAAGAAAGACCCGACTAGATTTTAGTGGTCAAAGGTCACTGTGACCACGCAAATACAAGTCTTAGGCCATGACTCAGGAATTAATAAGCTAATTATAACAAAATTTCTAACATATGACCAGATTGATGATGAAGTGATGGCATTTTATATTAAATGTCAAAGATCAACTCCTCCGTGACTTCATGATGTTCATGTAAAAACATGGACCATTATTCAACACAATTACTGACAAAAAGAAGGGGAACTGTGATCATATTTCACATTTGTATGGATACTGAATTTGTAACAATAATCTCTGTTGCTTAGCCGACTTGTGACTGTGTGGGTTGTACAGATCTTCTGTGCTGCCTGTGCATCAAGTATCCAAGTTTTAGAAATTGTAGCTTCACTGCATCAAATTTCATATTTGAAACACTGTAGTCCACCAAAAGCTCATTGCTTTTGTTGATTTTGAGCTTCATGTGACTGCTGTTGCACCACATGACTGAGCTCTCTATCAGTCTTCTGTACTCCTCTGTGGAAAAGAGTCTCTGTAAAAAAAAGTCTCTAACTGAAGACCGCCTGTTCCTTACTGGAAATTATTCACTGAAATTAAACTTATATATACTTACATATAAATATATAAATTTTTTAATTAAAAATTTGATAGTACACTGACTTGCAATGGGGTGATTGGTTTCTTTTTGTCAGTCACTCTGCATCTCTATCGCCATTTGTTGCACTATGTAACTTGGGGGAGTGTGCACAAAATGGTACTCGAGGCATTTCTATGTTTTTTTCAGGACACTTTGACAGGTGGAGAGGAGGAGATAAGGAAGGATGGGGTTTCAGTGGGGGAATAGTTGAAAACTAAGGACCTTAGTGTTTATAAGATTCTAACTGTGGGTCTTGTGAGCACAGGAATGATTTGTACAGAATTGTTAAACAAATACATAAATTAAAAAAACTGAATCAGTAAAAAAAAAATATGCTCAATATTTTCTGCAACCAGTCAAGCCCTTAGCTGCAAGTTTATAAGCTAAAGCTAATGCTGTCTAATACAACAGTCCTACCACTAACCCTGCCTTATGTTCATTTCAATGTTGAGTTCTGTAGAAACTGTTTTGGAGACATGTACATGTATGTATGATCATTCCAGAGGATTTTGGAACATTCTCAACTTTGTAAAGGGAGGATTTCTTGGATTACAGTTGTTTATAAGTGCTTAGTTTTAGCTGGGTGTGCTTAATAAACAAGCATCTATGTGTACATACAGGGCATAATAGGATAAAACTCAAGTATTACAACACAATTCAAATCTTACATCAGAATTTAACTGCTTCTAAAATGACCATGAAGTTAACTAAAAAACAACAGTTTCAACATCACAACCTTTCAACATAAAGGTAACATGAACATAACTGTTTTACTCTTCTTTTCACCTAGGCACTACAAAGTAGCAGCTGAGTACAGTCTAGGTGAGCTGTATCTCTTGGTGTCAGATATAGAGGAGTAATGTAGGTGTTACACTGGTAGGAAATTCAGTGGGAGAAAAGTGTTGTCTTACAGAATGGAAAAGTGCAGTTTTTCAGTGATGACTCAGTCACTTCAGCACAGGAAAAAGTCTAAACTGATTACCCAAAATACGTCAAGTTACACTTCATTTACTGCATTTCGCTGTCAAAATTACTGGCTGCTGACCACTATAAACACACAACACACACACAAACACTAAATACACGATACAGCTTGAAACACTAGAACAAAGCTACCCCATCCCCACTTTGTCCCTCTTGTGAATTTACAGAAGCTAGCATGCATGACCACGGACCAGACACAGCACATACACAACACTGCGGCCTAAACACATGTAGGTCACAGTCAAATTCTGAAAACTAGCCACTAAAAGTAAAATTAAAAGTCTACACAGCCGTTAAGTATAGATAAAAAATATAATTTAAACTGCAAACGACCTACATGAAACCACATGACTTGTAGGTTTCAGTAATGTGCCCTAATATGGCAGTTAGCTCAACGAAGAACAGTGAAAACATGTCGACATTCAGGGAACACGATCTACTTACCAGGTGAAACTCCGTCTGTTTCCTGTTTTTATGTGACCGGGGCAGATTTATCCGAGAAGTTATGAATCTGTAGGAAGCAGAGGTCGATGAGAGTTTCAAATGGCTGAAGTTTCGGTGAATATTTTGATTTCGTCTTGTTCGAATAATGATTTCCTGGTTCTCGCAGGTACGTGGGCGTGGTCTAGAAACTGCAGGTGTGTTGTGTGTGTAGAGCTGCAGCACTGCTGTGGTTTGGCATGCGAGTCCTTTTGGGTGCGGCAGGTGGTGTCTTTCCTCTGAGTCACCCATCCTGTGACCTTACTGTGGTGTGATTACTCAGATTTACTACAGATGAAGAAAAAACGCAAATGATGAGTTGAGTTGACAAGCAAGGTCATTAAAGGCATGTTTGTTTGAGCAAATTCCTCACAGACTACTGGTAAATGATTGGCAGATTTCCCTTATCACCCCAGTAATTGATTTATAACTAATAAATAGCAAATAAATAAAACGGAAAACTTCATGTTTACAAGTCTAGAAAACTAATGAGTTAAAAAGTGCTTTCTCATGTGGAATCTGTTTAGATGGAGGACCACAGGTGCTATGTAAATGGTTATACATCATTTTATTTGTTGACACCTAATGGGACAACAACACAGTAACAGCTAAATATTATAAAATGTTTTACAAAAGCTATTAATCAATAAATTGATTTCATCAGATTATCTCAATAACAGCTGTAATTAACCTTTAAATGGTCAATGAAATGGTTCATATGATGTTGATTATTTAACATATAGACCTCGTCTGAATAAAATATGATATAAAAATAAAGTAAAAAAAAAACAATGATGAATTATTTCAATGTAACAACAGAAAACGTAACTTTATTTTTGTAATATTTTCACATTGATGTTCCAAATTTGCTAAACATGTCAAATGTTGACATAAAAGTGAGTCCTCTTAATAGCCTTTTCCTCCAGCTCATAACTATGTCAGAGTCTTCCCTTTTAAATTGAGTTTACACGTCTCTTGGACATAAGAGATAACAATATTTGTTCAGATGTACTTTTTTGTAAAGGGGTGTCTCCAAAGCAAAATAAAGCCCTAAAAGATGAACAACTAAAAAAGCATGAAAACTCATCCTCACGTTTTTTTAGTACATTATATTATGTCTACCGTAATTTTCGAACTATTAAGCGCACCTGAATATAAGCCGCACCCACTAAATTTAAAAAGAAAAAAGATTTTGTACATATATAGGCCGCACCTGTATATAAGCCGCAGATGTTCACGTTGAAACATGGGATATTTACACAGAAAAATAAAACACAGAAAGATTTTTTTAAACTTTTAATTAAATAAATGTATTTTTCTGGACAGTGCCTGTAACTGGCTGGTTAAAAAAATAAAAAATACAGTAGCCTACTAGAAAAGTCATTGATCTCTATCTTCGCCATCCATGATGAGGGCATGTACATGAAGTGCAAAATGACTGATCTGAAGAATTTAGTGTAAGTGCGTTTGATTTAATTCCAACAGTTCCTTTGGTCAACTGTGACCTGTTCGGTAATTTCATTGGTCTGATGTGACGAGGCTGAATGTATTGATGGCATGAAGCTCTTTAGCCCATAAAAAGCCATTAATTAGCTGCATCATTGTTTAAGGTTCAGAGTGTGTGAAAAAAGTAGCAGCTTATAGTCCAGAAATTACGGTAATTAGTTGTTGATTGTTAGTTGGCACCCTGGTTAAAATATATTTAAGCTACTGAAGGCTTAAATGGCGTAAGTGTAAAAAATTTTTCAGTCATCTTGTGTGCCTACCAACCTGTACTGATACGGAGGGCTGTGATGCCCTCTTGCGTGTCTTCATGGCAACTCTTAGCGAGCAGACATCATCACTTAATGCAGTACCTGCAGTGATGTGCTGGCCTGCATGCAAGAAACAAGGCATGTAATGCACTTGGGTCTCAGTATTGACTAAGTGCTAGTGGTGGGCCATGTCTAGTGCGACTTGCTGCTAGCCCCAGTGTCCAGCCAATGCTGCTTGCAGCTTTAATAGGGGTCCAAGCCTGAAGGGGCTGGGGGCCAGCATTGCAAGGCAACACTGCTTCATGTATTATTATTGTTCCCCAAATAAAAGTGGTAGTGGACATAGGCTACACCCATTTCCACCTTAATTTTTTTTCCACAAAATTGCTTAATATGCAAAACTCTCATTTTCCAACTCTTCTTAGGGTTTTCACTCGATCTGCTGAAGTGTTAATTTTGACAGCAAATTCTGATTGAGTCTTAGTCTTTTGAATAACACACCATTTAGTTTTAGTCATATTTTAGTCATCTGAAATCTTTTAGTCTTAGTCTAGCTTTAGTCGACTAAATATCCTAAGAGTTTTAGTCTTAGTCTAGTCTTAAGTCTTTTAGTCTTAGTCTAGTTTTAGTCTATATTTTAGACCAAATAATAGCAGATTTAAGTTGACCACATTTTTCTACAGAATTTCCAGTCATTGGAAGTATCCATCAGTCTGTTATGGAATGGTATTAAGTTTTGAATATGTAATACAGACACAGATTTAATGGTTGTAATACAGAACATGTATTTTATTTTATTCTTAATGTAAAAAACATGACCGTGTCTTTTTCACAAAAGATAATCTCACATAATAAGCATGAGGGCCTGTTCTCCCTGAAAAATATACGGGCTCCCTGAAAAAGATATGCATTCTCCCTGAATGATATGCAATGCATGACATTCTTATTGTTGTTAGTGTGTTGCTAACAAGCGAAGTCAACTGAAATCAACCAAAGTTGTGTAACTAAGACTGTGCAACTAAACACAACTAAAGGGGAGTTTTGATTGGATTTCTTCTCCAATCGTCCCTCCCTAACATTTTCGTCTTTTTATTATTCTTTAACTTAAGTGTCAGTTATATTTCATCACAGTCTTCGTCATCATATCTGACTTTTTATTTACGTCAATGAAATTAACACTGATTTGCTGTAAACTCGGTAGAAAGAATTGTGATAGGGTCATGAGAAAAAGGTATCAAAAGACTTCCAAAAACTGTGAAATGGGCAAGATTTTAATGATCAAATGTTAGAAGCTAGTGATCACAATACAGTTTTTTTGTGTATCGTATCCAAAGCACATACTATCCATACAAAACTTTGAAGAATTGTTTGTCATGCCATTCTGAGGCTCTAAATGAAATTTGGTTGAAATCATCCGCTAGGAGGTGCTTCAAACTCCTAATGTTTAAATTTTGTAGAAACTGCTCTGATTTGCATCAAGGAATCATTGCTTTTTGACCTTTAATTGCAAGTTTTTCTAATAAACACAAAACTTTTTGTCTTGACATTCCTTGATTGGAGCTGAATCCTTTAACATATGCCCCACTGATTTCTACATTAAAGTTTTCTTGAAAAATTTGTGTCAAATGTGTCAAACTTGGAAAATGTGAAACTTGGGAAATTTAATCTTAAAATCAACTTGACAAAAAGTTGTCACGTTTACACTTGCCCATGAGCACATTCCCAATTAAGAGTATAATTTTTTTAATTTTTTTTTTTTTTAACCTTTATTTAACCAGGAAAAGAAACTCATTGAGATTAAAAATCTCTTTTACAAGAGTGTC